>JAKCPI010027473.1:0-78063 GCA_023213315.1 Euborellia annulipes
AATTTTTTGTCTGTGTACCGGGAGAATCCCGGAAAGGATATGATTCACAAAAAATCTTAGAAGTTCATGAATAATTAACCGCTAAAATAATCTCTACATATAAAAATGAAAAGGGAAAAATGTATGTACCGGTATGTATATAAGTAGGCGAGCAAGGGGGTCCAGGGGTCCAGTCCGGGGGTTTCCGCCTTCGGCGGGGCTTTTGCGTCTAGTTTAAAAATAATTCTGTTTTAATTTTATTTATATTATTTTATTTTATTTAATTTTCTTAATAAAAGTTTATTTAGTAAAGTGGGCTTCAAAAGGGTTCCCATCTCGTCTCAGACGACAAAATTTATTTCAATTGAATTGGATTAAAAAAAGTATGCTTCAGGGGCACAATGAGAATATAAATTTTAAAGAGCATCTAAAAAATAATTGATGATTTTAATCAAAAGATGTAGCGAATTTTGAGAAAACAAAAAAAAAAAAAAAACTGAAAAAGTACGTCAGTAAAGTACTAGTCCTTTTTTGACGGACGATTTTGTTCAAAAGGTTCGTGTTATGCCCCAGGGGGTACCTAACTTGAATATAAAATTTCATCCTCCTAACTCAATTCGTTCTTGAGCTATTTTGTTCACAGACAGAGAGACCATGGAGAAATTACTTTTTTTTGGATTCAGCGGACCTCAATACGTGTATATCCATCAAAATTTTGACATTTAATTTTTGACTTGAATCCCAATACTTTCTCTTTATATAGGAGTGGAACATATATAAATAGGTAAGAGAAAGTAAAGATGTAATAACTTATTTTAATGTCGGGAAATTGAAAATAATTGTTTATTAATTGAAGTTTTTGATCTATTAGTCTTTTATATATTATATAATAACTAGAGACCGGACAAAAAAGCATAAAAAAATGGAAAAAAGTGCTTAAAAAAGCATAAAAAACTTGAATAATAAGTTGTTAAATAAGCATAAAAGTTGAAAAAAAGCATCTCATAAGCAATTTTTATTATTATACCAATGGCGTATACAAATTTTTTTTTTTAAAGAAACTAAATTTATTCCGCTCCGCCCTGCGAAAAATTTTGTTTTTGCGGAACCAAATTTTTTCAGCCTGCGGAAAAATTTTTTTTTACAATGCTATAATTTTTTTTTTTTTGGTGGGGGGGGCGGGGCCCGTACTCCCCCCTTATACACGTCCCTGGTGTATGCGTGTGTGAATTGGAAAAGTGTTTTTTAATAAAAAAAAAAAAAAAATTATAAATTTTCGTAAAATAAGTTCAAATAAGCACGAAAGGGAAAAAAAGCATGAAAACTCAAAAAAAGCAAAAAAGGATATAAAATGCAATCTACTTAGTTTTTGCAATGCAATGTACTTAGTTTTTTTCTAATTCGTATAGAAATTAAATATCTAAGGGTTATAAAATTGAGCAATAAGCATTTTGCTTAAAATCCGGTCTATTAATAACTAAAAAGGACGTATAAAAGAGTTAATTTTAGGAGTAATAACTTCATTAATAAATTTTGAAATAAAAAAAATTTTCCCATAGAATTGGATAAAAAATTGATGAAATCGTTTCCCAAATATAAAACAAAGCCCTATTCGATGGGATGTGGTGGGTGGTTGGGGTGCAGGTGTACGCTATGTCCTGCCCTGGGCACGAACGCGTGACCGTCGCACGAGTCACGCACTCACGAGTCAACACTCTCTCTCTCTATCTCTTCTTTAAGCCTACTATCCATCCTTTTTTTCGTTTTTTGTCTTAAGAGTAAGTACCTTCCTTCATTTTTTTTTTTCCTTTTATACAACATTCTTCTGTTTTTTTTTTTTTTTTTTTAAATAAACTTTACAAAGAGATTTATTTACTACAATGCTATGACCTTTGTGAATTAATTTATGTTTAAATAAATATTGCCTAATGATTTTTTGTATAAAATAAAAAAAATAAAAAAATGAAGTATGAGTTTCTTCTCGTAGAGGTAATAGCTAAGTTTGAATTTATTATCGGGAAAGAAGATGCTTAGAAAATAAACTAAATTTATATCAAATTATATTTTTCCTATTACTTTCTCTTACCTATAGAAATAATACGTAATATATAGAGAGAAAGTATTGCAATCATGTCAAAATTTCGATGTCGAGATTTTGATGGATATACATGTTTTGAGGTCCCCTGAGTTTAAAAAAAGTGGGTCCCGCAAATTGGTCTGTCTGTCTGTGTGTAACGATTTTAAGCATGAAGGAATTGAGCTGAGAGATTGAAATTTTATATTTAAGTTAAGTACCCTCCCGGACAGTCGAAATAAGCTTTTGAACAAAATCGGATAAATAGTGCTAGTACTTTACTGGAGACCTTTTTTCAGTTTTTTTGAATTTCTCAAAATCGGCTCTAACGATTTTGATTAAAATTCAAATATTTTTTACATGATCTTTAAAAAGTATATTAGTAAAATTTTTGTAGATAGCCGTAAGGATAAATCAATTTTATTTCAAGGACCGTCGGCAAAAAATATATATTATATAGGCCTACGCAAATAAAAAAAATAATACGCAAAAAAAAAAAAAATTATTTTTGTCCGAAGGGAATAAAATTGATTTCATGAAAATTCTTTGAAGTAGGCTACCTGATATACTTTTTCATTTTTTTTTTTTTTTTTTTTTAATTGTTTGATGTTCACTTTATTATGTATTATTTCAGATTTTTTCTTTTTACTTATGAAATGCGCACGTGATCAAGATTGGAACTAATATATCTCGACACAAAAAATATGGTGTGACCAGCACGGTGCACAACTTTATCTTGCCGAAGGGTAAGAGAAAGTTGTATAATGTGCGACCAGTCACACCAGATTATCTTAACAAGCACCCTATTCTTTCAAATTTATTAATAGCAAACCATTTTAAATATCGGTGAGTACGGGAAGTGATCCATTGTCTCTACATCAACCAAGAGAAAATGAGCCAATTTTTAGTTTCAATTAAAATAATAATATGAATCCCTATTACTTTCCTACACTATTAAATAATAATAAAAGTATTATGAATGTGAAAAATGTAACTCCTCAATTATTTAATGAAATTATTTTTTAGATAAATGTTTTAGAAAAAAGAATTTGAAGATAAATTGAAATATGATATCAAGGTGTTTAGTAACATGTGTCATCCCGTCCACCTCATTTAACTTGCCCTCCATGATGACATTCTGGACCTGTGTGACATGACATCATTCTGTTTTACATATTTCCATCTCTCTTTCTACATGTAGCAGATATAAAATGTACCGTATATCCTATTTATTATTCACTAAAGGAGCACCAAGTTGTCTTAAAACAGGTGCTTATTTAATGGCTCAACTATTTATTAATGTGATTTTTAATAAAAATTTATTTCAGATTAAGAGAATAGGTTAGAATTAAAAAAAAAAGAAAATTAATTCAGTTTTTATATAAAATTCTGGTCGCTGGCGACCTAGGATAAAGGTAATCCACCCGCCGCGAAATCGTGAAGGTCCTGGTTCGAGTTCAGGAGGCGCAAATTTTGCCCAATCATAAACAAAAACTAATTTCACAAATTTGCTCTCTTAAACGATTTATTGACTGGCTAATGAAGAATCTATTTGAGCGTTGATTGAAAAAATTTCATCTCTCAACCTACTTCATATTTATTTAATTTGTATTGATGGTAACCGGGAACGTTCCACATACTGATATTTCCGGGCCGCCCACCCAAGTTTCCGCCGTATTGGCATTGCTTCACTGTAATAATCTTGGTGTCTGTTGTTTTACTCTGTTGCCTGAGCCAAGTAATGAGTTAAAAATCACTTATAAAAGATTGTCACCAGTAAAAATTCACTTAATTTAAATATTGTGTATGAACAGAAAATAAACAAATTTTTAAAAGAGTAATATTTTAATGAAATAAGTAAAAGTTTCAATGTATATTCTCATTTTGCGCTCAAAATCGATTGAAGGACACTTTACTTTTGGACTTTATAGGAAAGATAGGAGAAATGTTTGCCATGGTAACAAAACATAAATTTTTTCCCATGTTTATAAATTTAACATCTTGAATTGGTGGAAAATAAATATATCTCCGCAGCGGTGTGACAAGCAGCAACTTTCTTTTACCAAAGGTAAGAGAAAGTTGTGTGCTGTGCGACCAGTCACACCAGATTTTTTATTACTTGCTAAATTTCACTTGATAATGTGAAAATTGATCATATTAAAAAAACCTCAAATAACGGTTGTTGTTGGTTACTTGTTGAACAATACTAGCGCCCGAAGATGTGCTTTTTTTCTAGTAATTCAAAATTATAGGCTATTTCAGAAGCATTCAATTTAAACATCAAGGGGTAGAAAAAAGTATATAAATAAAAAAATGTAATGATAATTTAATAAACTACTTTTAACCAAGATTATTATTAAATTGAGACAAAAAATTTATTTTTTATTAAACGAGCTGTCAAGTAGATAGTAGTAGGTTTTAATAGTATGCCTTACAATTGTAAGAATTTACTTTAGAAAAAAATGGTTAAACTGAAATCCAATCATTTCTACTGTTTCTCATTCATTTCTCTGTTTGTAGCAAAATTTAAAAAGGGTGATTTTTTTTTATTGTTTAAAAATGAAGGAGGCAGAAAATTTTTTAACAACTTTCTAAATAGAGACTTTTCAAATACTGTAAAGTGTAAAGAATTAATTTTTTTTTTTTTTTTTTTTTTAACATTCACACTTTTTTTCTCTTTCACACTCACACTCACACACATTCACACTGTCTTTTCGGCAACTTAGGCCATATAAGACATTTACGAATACCGTTATTTATGAATTTATATATATTAGGGTCCAGGCATTTTTATTTAAGCCATCTGGTATCCAGATGGCTTAAATAAAATCATCGGACTGCCTGGGGTCCGAACCCGCGACGTTTGGTATATGAGGTTAGCACGCTAACCTCTACACCACGCCCCGTGGGCTAAAGAATTAATTGTAGTTTATAATTGTTGCAACAAGAGTCCTGATGATATGGGACATTAGTCCCCGAAAAGTATACAAGGTGTAAATTAAAAAATTTGAAACCGGAAAAAGAAGTATTCAACCTCAAATAAATCTACCACTTGAAAAAGGGTAGAATTTGCTCTCTTGACCTCTAAGTTTTAATCCTCAATATTAAAGGAAATATATTCAGTGAAAAGATTATGAATATTTTGTATTTGAATAAAAAAATAAACTATACGAAAAGTCATGTTTCCTACCCATGACATAATTTAAAAATAAAAATTAATTCATAATAAATTTAAAACTTACGGCAAATGACAATCTAAATAATTATTCCATTGACTTGGATCATGTTTTGTATTTTTTTATTTGTTTTAAATGCATAAAAACATCATTATTTTCTCTATTGTCTCTTCTTTCATCATGAAAATCTTATTTCATATTTTAATAGCGCTTTTATGATAATTCAAAATGGAATGTAAGATTAATTTATCAAATTATATTATATAGTCACGATAATATACCTTTAAAAACATTTGTTTTTATTCAAAAAATAATACATTGAGAGTATATAAATTTTTTTGAGGGGATATATTAGGCATGTAATGACGTCATTACAATTTAAGCGAAATCAACTTTAATTTGAATATTTTAATGAATAAAAAATATTTTAGTTAAATATTGCTTAAAATTTTTTCCATTAAAAAACGTTAAATTTTGTAAATATTAGTAGTATGCTTGATAATGGATAGAGGATACTGCAGCTGGTAATGATGAGGAGGATGATGATGTTGTTTTTGGCTAATTGATGATGCATCTCTCTAAATGGCTAATGTCTGTCGATGTTTGTGCCAATGCTTTTTTTCTTAAGAAATGTAAATAAAGAGAACAATGAAGTACAATGAGGAAATGAAATAGCGCCATAACTAACTATACTTAAAATACAGTAAAACGCCTAAATGAGAGTCAAAAGTTAAATTATATATATAACCTAATGAGAAAAAAAAAGAATAAGCTTAGCCATTTTAAAATTTGAAACTATTAAATTTTTATCAAGGAGAGTTGTAGACGCAGATACTGGCAGCCAAAATTTTTGTAATATCTGCCACCTGAAAAATATCTTCATATATAGTGTAGTTTCCTGAGGCAAACAATTATAAATCAAAATGTCCTCTATCGAGATCGAAATGTCCGCTTCTTAGGGCCATGAATTAAATTTGTAGGGATGAAAAGGAATATTTTAGCCTTAATATTTCTTCGGAAAGTCTGGAGAGGTAATAAGTTCAAAAATATAAACATTTGGTCCCAAGGGGGGGGGGGGATTTTGTAAACATCCACCCTGTCTGTCTGTCTGTGTGTTCAATTTAAAACATAAAGGAATTGAGATAAGAAGTTGAAATTTTATATTTACTTTACTGATGTAGCCTACATTTTCAAAATTAAAAAATTGATTATTTTTTAGATGCCCTTTAAAATGTATATTCCCATTTTGCCTTTGAAATCTTTTGAAGCACACTTATTACTCTTGTAGTTCATAGAAAAGATAGGAGAAATGGTTGCCATGGTCGGACCTTATGCACCCCATCCCCCCCCCCAAAAAAAATAAATAAATAAATGGTAACAAAATATAAATATTTTTCCCTTTTTATAAATTTTAAATCTTGAATTCTATCTACTACTGAGGGAAACAAAAAATTTGGTGTGGCAAGCACAGAACAATCACCCCTTTCAATTACAGAAGGTAAGAGAAAGTTGTGTGCTGTGCGACCAGTCACACCAGATTTTTATTCAATATCTCTTCTTTGTTCTATAAGTTAGAGAGATTAGTAACTAATATAAAGAGGAGTATGAAAGTGAAAGGTAAGGGATATCAATCATATTCTCTAAACTAATTATTGTAACGGCTTAGACATGGAAGTAAATCAGTCCAAGTTGAAGTTGCATTTTAAATTTGGAGACGATTGATCATAAATTTAATAGACATGTTTAAACAACATAATCCAATTTTATATAATTACGATTATTTGATAAAGTACTTTTTTTTATTTATATGTATTATTATGAATTTTTTATGCTTTAGGCTTTTTCTTCTAAAAGTATAGGTGATAACTTTACTTGCAAGTAAAGAATTAATCGACCTGTTAAGCTTACTAGTGAACTGGAAAAAATAAAATAAATAATACAGATTAAAAAAATAGTTATAAACATCATTTTGTTTAAGATGCAATTTTTAAGTGCTGAAGAAGGTCATGGCTCGTGATCAAAACCTCGACTTAAAAACACTCCTAGAGACTGCACGATCGATACTTATTTATATTAATTACGGTATATAGTCGGTCCAGTACAAGACCGGTCTAACTCAAAAATTTCAGGAGAGGTGATTAAAGTTTCTGCTTTTCTTTTCCGTTCATAACCGTTGACTGCGTTATCCGATTGCTGATATTTTGCACGATCATAGAATTCTTCTATAAATTTCCAAAGGTTTTTCCCCACTCTCGATATCATTATTAATTTTTTTTCAGTAATTTATGGGAAAAACTCCAAGATGATCCTTTCTTGCACTGAAATATTTCAGGTTTTTTAAAGAGATGATTCACTCTTGCACGGACCCCCGCTGCACAAATCCAAGATGGTTCATTTACCCGTGCTCAATCTAGGGAAGATCCACTAAGTTATTTAAAAAATGGACTTGCACAAAGATAGTAGAGGCAATTTGAAAATAATACCCCTATTATGTGCAAAAAATTCAAAATTGCATTTTTTGAGTTAGACCGGTCTTGTACTGGATCGACGATATGTGATATCTATATTTATGGCAATTTAGAGTTAGACACTGACCCACGAAAACTTTTTAACTGACCACGATTGCTACTCACAGAAACTCACCTAAAAAAAGTTGCTTGTAAAGGAGAAAAGAGGCACACTAAAAATTTTTAATTCGTCAAACGACGCCCATTTTTACCCGTTAAGCCATTTGAAGTTTAAAGATGTTTAGTTATAAAAAATACTCAGTTAAAAATTTTTAAACTTAACGTGAAAGTGAAAGTGATCCATGAGCTAGTACTAAAAAAGTAAAATTATGAACAAATTTGATCCCATGTCTTAAAAAGGTTGGCCATCCCTTGCCTAGAGAGTCCGGTTTTCAGAGGGAAGAATTTCATGAAAATATCGCCTGATCATAAAATTTTCAGTAAATCAAAAAATATTTTAGTAATCAATCTAGGTAATTATCATCTTTTTAAAAGATCAATTGTTCCAATGGTTACTCCATTTATTTCCTTCCTCTTCAAATCGCATTCCATGTGTTTGAATTCTAATCTAATTTGTTGTTTAATTCTCAGGGTGGGGCTTTTTTCATTTGTTCCTTTTCCTGGACAGGACATCGAAATACAAACAAACTAACAAACATAAAGATACACTTGAGTGAGTTTGTTCGGACAAGTTTTAATTAAAATAGAAAAAAAAAAAAAACCTATTGGTTTATTTTAATCTTACGCCTAAAGAAATTAAAGAAAAAATATTTATTTTATAATATAATACTTAATTATTTATAAAGTAAAAAAATCTGATGTGAATGGTAGTACAGACAGGGCCGGATCTAGGGTGGGTGGGCAGAGGAGCATGTGCCTCGGGCGGCATATATCAGGGGCCGGCAAAATAGGAAAAGTGGATCACAAAAACAAAATGAAATTAACAGGTGCGGATTTAGGCATTTGCGGCCTCTAAGCAGTGGACTCTTTTGCTGCCCCCCCCCCCTCAAACCTCCCCAACACTAAGAAGTAACCTATCACGCTGATGGACTTCTGATTACATTCTTCTTTCTATCTCACCTCTAAGAGATATTATAGCAATTTATATAGATTATTAATATTATTTTTAGTATTAAGTAAGTTTTATAACTTGGGCCCCGGGCGCAATTTTTCCTAGGTCCGGGCCTGAGCAGATGTGTAAATCACTATAGAATTTTGAGAGTTGAGTTTGATAAGTTGTAAGAGTAAGACGCGTGCACGAGACATTTACTTTTATTTTTTCAACGATTCGGATAGGATTTAGGTAAAAAGTTAATAATAAAATCTGGTGTGACAAGCACAGAACACAACTTTCAATTACAAAAGGTAATAGAAAGTTGTGTAGTGTGCGACCAGTCACACTAGAATTTTTTATTTTTTGAAATAACTATAATCTATTCTTATATTATCCAGAATACGTCTACAATTTTTAAAAAATTCATTTTTAGCATTTGATTGAGAGGAAGATAGTTTGCCAAGAGATAAGAGAGAACCCCGTTAGGATTGTCAAGTGAGCTACGCGGCTGGCTGATCAAGCAGCCTTAACGCCTTTTTTGAGGAATAAAATAAAAAGACAAACAGCCATTGCACATATCGGTTGTGTATTGGACTGCTCCACCCACTCGTTAGAGTCGCTTGAGGGAAGTTAGCAAGGATCCCCGGAAAAGAACAAATAAAAAACAGCTTCCTTACTTGCTCGGAATAACTGCACAGCATTTATATAAATATAAATATCTCTTCCTTATATATAATATCATCGGGTCTAAGTAACTTATATGAAATATAATATAGATTTTTTAGAAAAGATCTGAGAATGTGAGATTTTAGAATTCAAATATGTAAAATTTATAAAACTAGGGAAAATATTTATATTCTGTTACCTTGATAACCATTTCTACTATTGATATTTTTCTTATGAAGTACAAGAGTAAAGTGTGCTTCAAAAGATTTCAATGGCAAAATGAGAATATACATTTTAAAGAACATCTAAAAAATAATTGATTTATGAATTTTAAACAAAATCGTTGAAGCGGATTTTGAGAAAATCGAAAAAAAAAACTGAAAAAGTACATCAGTAAATGTCGGGTTACAAATGATGCTGGAAGATGGTGGGTAGGACTGTATTTTTTTAGCTTACATAAGACCGACTTACTCCTGGGAAAACGGAATGAAAAGACGATGAATTATGACACAGAATTAATTTATTCACAAATATGTTATAAAAAAAAAGACCTCTTTCTTCAAAGTTGAACCGAAAATGTAATTTAAACTGGTTTGGGCCGAAAGGGTGGAAAATTTTGAATAACCGGTAATTAAGAATGGAAGAAATAAATTGAGGAAAAGAGAGGGATGAATAGTGAGTATAGTAGAATGGCGTGGCGTGGTAGATGAAAAATGTATATCTGGCGTGGTTCCGTAAGTAAATCGAAGGAGAATCAGATGATAGGCAGAAGTCAAGTAGTGTGAAGTAAAGTTGGGATTCCGGCCCTAAACCATTCACCAAGTGGGAGTATTACGGTAGGGTCGGAGAGTTATTTGGCGGTGCTTGCAATTAGCAGAACGCAGTTTCTTAGCAAGGCACCCGCCATGGTCGGAAGTCAAGTCCAAGAGTTGGCGTCAGGTATTAGTAGTGTAGCCTGAGCCAGTTCCGGTTTCCGGTTTCCTGTCCTCTGCCCACTGCCATCTAGCGGAGAATTCGCGACCCATGTCTGGCGCGAACAGTAAAGTACAAGTACTTTTTGGCCAATTTTGTTCAAAAGCTTCGTGTTACGTCCCAGTAGAGTGACTTACTTAAATATAAAATTTCAACCTCCTATAGGTAAGATAATGTAAAAAACTGAGTGTCGGGAGACCCAAAAGTCTAAGGAGACCAAAAGATGAGTGGATCGCAAACTAACTAAGAAAGAATTTAAAGTAGTAAATTCAAAGGAGCGCTCTCACTGTGGATTTTGTTGACATTAAACATTTTAATAGTAAATAAACATTTTATTTGGTCTCTGTTCGTTTTGAGACATATTTCTTTCGATTTGAAATTAAAAATAGATGTGAATAGATGTGTCCCATGACCCTATAATCGTAAAAACAGTCATGCGACCTGATAGATGTTTATGATGACGTAACTCGTGCGCGTCAAAATATATAACTGTCAAAAAAATGGAGAGGTTAAAAGAGGTTATTTCTCCATATTTAAGAAAAAAATCTGGTGTGACTGGCGCACAGCACACAACTTTCTCTTACCTTCGGTAATTGAAAGTTGTGTTCTGTGCTGTCACACCAGATTTTTTGTGTCGACATGTATTTAGTTTCCGACAGTACGGTACATTCGATTTTCAAGATGTAAAATTTATAAGTATGGCAAAATATTTATATTTTGTTACCATGGCAACCATTTCTCCTATCTTTTCTACGGAGTACAAGAGTAAAGTGGTCTTCAGAAGATTTCAATCACAAAATGAGAATATACATTTTAAAGAGCAACTAAAAAAATAGTTGATATATGAATTTTTAAAAAAAATCGTTGGAGCAAATTTAGAGAAAATCGAAAAAAACTGAAAAAGTGCATCAGTAAAGTACTAGTACTCTTTGGTCGATTTTGTTCAAAAGCTTCGTGTCACGTCCCATGGGGGTGCCTAACTTAAATATAAAATTTCAACCTCCTAGCTCTTTCCCTTCTTGAGATATTTTGTTCACAGACAGACACACAGACAGACAGACAGACCATGTCGCGAAAACCACTTTTTTGGATTCAGGGGACCTCAAAACGTGAAGATCCATCAAAATCTCGACATCGAATTTTTGACATGAATCCAATACTTTCTCTCTATATATATATTACATATATACATAGGTAAGAGAAAGTAAAAATGCATTCTGAAGAATGTAAACATAAAATTAAAATGCAAACAAATGGAAAAAAATTGCGCTAATGAACATTTTTTAAAAAACCGGAAGTTCTAGGAACCAATATATAAACATGTATATGAAATTATTATTTCTCTACGACCTTTAGTTCAGGCCATAATTTGTATGCGTACAGACAGACAGAAAAACAGACACCGGAATCTCTGCATAAGCTCTCTCCCTTATAGTAGCGCCATTTCAACTTTTTCTTGGGGGGAGGGCAAATTTTTTTCTTGGGGGGCAAACAGTATTTTTTATATATATATATATATATATAATTTTTTTAATTATTAATTATTTACTTTTTTTTTTTTTTTTTATTTTTTAATCATTTATATATATATTTTTTTTTTTTCTTTTACAATTTTTTACGTGTACTATTCAAGAGTTTTTTTGAGATAGAGAGAGAGAGATATTTATTTATATTTTATAAAGTTAAATAATTTTAAGCTCAAGGAAAACAAACAAAATAAAAAAAAAGGGAGGGGGAAAAGAGAAATAGGATTTTGAAACACCGATTTTTTTTTCTTTTCTTTTTTTCGTTGTGCGACATAATTTACAAATAATTTTTACATAAACCAAGAAGAAGAGAAAAAGTCTAGCTGCCAAGTAAAAGGCATGTGCTAAAATTTCAGTAGCAAGCAAGATAAAGCCATATGTATATAATATACATATTATACAAATATATATATAAATTCCCACCTACATATACATAAATATATACATACATATACTTGGGTAAATAAGTTTGATAAAGAATACATATAAATGTATATATACATATGATTGGATATACATACATATATACAAATAGACATATACTTTTATTTATATAGATTTATATTTAATAATAATAGTAATAATAATTATAATATGGAGATCTTGGAGATTTTCTTAAAATTTACTTACAAATGGGTACGGTACTCAAATTTGGCCAAAACATATTTAATTTAATTAATTGTTTAATTTTGTACAGTTTGTATACTCGTAGATGTATGTTGGAGTATTTTATTTAGAATAATTTAAAATTTTATAAAAATCAGAGCCCTTGGGAGGGGGCAAATGCCCCCCTGTCCCCCCCCCAAATGACGCCACTGCTCCCTTAGTACTACGTACAGTGAGAGCTAAAATATATATTTATCAATTTTAATAAATGTCAATATTTTTGGCACAAAAAACAAAATTGACAAGGAACGGAATTGATAGGAAATTTTTGCTTATTGACTTATTTAAATCGTTCATTGTTTGTTTAATCTAAATAAAATCAGAAACCAGAAGAATGAAAAAGTGATAATATGATAGGCACTGAAAGAACAAGAGAAACAATTTATCATATCCATCTCGTTGATAAATTGATTCTCTTATCATGGTTAAGATTTTTGGAGTCAAACAAAACAATCTTTTTTTTTTGCAAAGGTCATGCGTGAGTATTATAATCGGGGACAATCTGAGATTTTTGCAGCATCGTGACAAGATCTTTTTTATTCTTTTAATAAACAGGGTGAATATGCTTTGAGTTGAAATCGTTTAGAATTGAATGACAAAAAAAATCCAATTTGTCAACTTAATGCATGCAAGAGAATTTTATCACCCAAGATTAAAAAAAAAAAAAATAAATAATAATAATAATAATGGAAGATGCCAACACGTGACAATTATAAAAAAAAAAGAATTTTTATACGTCTAAATTTAAAAAAAAAAATCTCTCTAACCCAGATTTAGCTAAGAAATCAAATTTGAAAGATTTTTATTATTAGAGATTAAGATTAAGATTATATTTAACTTTTCAGAATTAATTATGAAAGAGTCATTAAACTATTATTAATTAATTAATAGCTCTTTGAATATAAGCGAACAAATTAGCATTGAATGAAGGAATGATTTTTTGCTAGTTATAATATTGATTGATAAACAATTTAATATTCACAAAAGAGGAAATATTAATTTTTTTCATTAGTTTTGCAATTATTAATGTAAATATATATTAATTATTTTATGGCAGATGTTTAGGAAAAATAATAGAGAGTCAGTTACTGCATCAGCCAACTGCTACAGGTGCAGCGGTCAAAAATCTCGTCTCCAACAAAGATAGGCATTAATTAATTCTCTTCCCCTTCATTCCCGACCGATCTTTTTGCAAATTTTTTTAAATCAATATTTTAATATTTATTTTACATTCTTTCTCATTATTTATTAAGAAAGAAATGATGGTGCGAATTTTATAAAATTTTTCTTTATTCATGCACAAATATTAAAAAAATAATTTTTAATTCAATTGGTTTTGTTAATTTTAATTAAAATGTATTTTATTTATTATTCATTTCAGTTCATCACAAACCCCCTCCTACCTAAAAAAAAAAAATTATTATTAATAGTTAACGAGTTAAAGAATATGAATGATGAAATATATTACAAACTAAGTAGTTTGAATTGGTTCTAATAAATAACGTTTGCAAAAAAATAAAAAGGAAATTTCAAGATTATGTTAGAAAAAAATTTTATTTTGGTAAGAGAGGGGGGTGATCCGCCAAAAATTCTATTAATTAATTGATACAGTAAATTCTAAATAGTGTATTAAGTAAAATTTATTCCTCAATAATTCATTAAAATTCAGAAATATTATTAAATTTCATTTTTAGCATAAATTAAACTTATACCGGTATTCATATAAAAATATTTTTTAAATTAGCAGTTAATAGGTTAATGTAAATTTATGTTAATATGATGTTATATCGAGCAATTAAATATAAAGCCTAAAATCTTATTAGGAAATTAAGAAGGGAGGGAGCCGATTAGTGGCGGTTCCGTCCTACCCAAGCTCAAGAAGGATAAGAACAATAAACAATTATCTTCCAATCAAAAATCTAAGTTTTATGATCTTAGGGTCATTAGACCTGACGAATAAAATTTATTTTAATTATCGGTTAATTGATTTAATCAATATGAATAAAGACAGATGATAAATTTTTAGAAATCTTTTTTTGTACGGTTGCAAATGCATCAATCAAGCAATCAAGTGAATTCCCTTTCATAACTAACACCTTGCTTCTTAATTTGTGCGAACTCTTCGCCTTAATATGAGTCGTTCCGAACGTAAGTAATGTCTCGTATTTTTTTTTTCATGGAAACTAATGGAATTACATAAATAATAACAGCACAGCTAAACAGAGCAATATTTCAGGTACCGATTGGGTATTTTTCCACATAGTTCCCACCATTTGTTATGCATTTTTGCCAACGATAAACCAAGAGCCTGCATGCCTCTTTTAAAAATCGGAACCAGCTGACGCAATCCACTTCCTTAACAACAGCTTCCGAGACTTGAAAATGTTCGCCACATAGTCCATCTTTCAGAGACCAAAGAGAAAGATGGACTAAGTGGCGAACATTTTCAAGACTCGGAAGCTGTTGTCAAAGCTATAAGGAAGGGGTTAGCCAGAGCTGGTTCTGATTTTTACAAGCCCGGTATTCTGGTTCATCGTCGCCAAAAGGGTATAACAAATGGTGGAAACTATCTGGAAAAAATTACAATGGTAGCTGAAATATTGCTCTGTTTAGTTGTGCTGTTGTTATTTATGTATCTCCATTAGTTTTCATGAAAAAAAAAAAAAAAAAAAAAAAATAGGAGGCATTACTTTCAGAACGGTCCTCGTATAATAGACTAATATCTTTAATTAGGTGTTAGAAGGAAACTTAGGAAGTATTTAAAAATAAATTTAAAATCTGGTGTGACTGTCGCACAGCACACAACTTTCTCTTACCTTCGGTAATCGAAAGTTGTGTTCTGTGCTGTCACACCAGATTTTTCGTGTCGACATATATTTAGTTTCCGCCGATATATTAAAATTCAAGATGTAAAATTTATAAGTATGGGAAAATATTTATATTTTGTTACCATGGCAACCATTTCTCCTATCTTTTCTATGAAGCACAAGAGTAAAGTGTGCTTCAAACAATTTTGAGGGCAAAACGAGAATATACATTTGAAAGAGCATCTAAAAAATAATTGATTTTTGAATTTTAATCAAAATCGTTAGAGCGAATTTTGAGAAAATTGAAAAAAACTGAAAAAGTACATCAGTAAAGTACTAGTACCCTTTGGCCGATTTTGATTAAAAGCTTATTTTTCCGGTCCCGGGGGCTGCCTAACTTAAATATAAAATTTCAACTTCCTAGCTCAATTCCTTCATGCTTAAAATTGAACACACACACACAGACACACAGACAGACAGACCATGTCGCGAAAACCACTTTTTGGATTCAGGGGACCTCAAAACGTAAAGATCCATCAAAATCTCGACATCGAATTTTTGACATGAAACCAATACTTTCTCTCTATATATATATTACATATATACATAGGTAAGAGAAAGTAAAAAGAAGAAATGCACTATGACCTGAAGAGGACTGAAAGCTTCGACTGAAACCTAATCATAACTCTCTTTTTGTTTATTTATTGTTTGATACCATCTACTTTATCTGATAACAAATTTTTCTGGCCCCTATTAAATATACCTAATTTAATTTGTCTATAACATGTTATTATAATAAAAACTCTATCACTTGAAGAATAAGAAAAGGACCATCTCTGTTTACAAGAGGACTCTCTTCTTCTTCATCTTGGGCTTAAGCACCGTTGCTTGAGCATTCACACAAAGGAGTGGGGATATCAAGGAGGGAGGTAAGGTCTTCCGGGCGATGGTTATAAAAAGCCCGTGACTTTGGCCGCAACGGACCAGTTGAAGAGGAGACATACACACAAGCAACCAACACAACTGAGACGTGCAACGGTGCGGCGTGTCTGTTTGTCTGTTGAATCGGACCGTGAAAAAGACTTTAATGCATCTATAGTGAACCTATTTTAATTCTTCATCTATTTTATTATAACACAACATCCTTGTGTGTTTTTTTATTATTATTTTTTGTTTAATTATAATTTATAAAAGATAAACTGTGTTAACGAAAAATACTCATCGGATTACTACTGCTGGAATTAAAAGGTAGGATTGAAAAAAAAATTTTTATTTTATTTTTTAATTTCTTCACCTATTTAAAAATTTATTAAATAATAGTTTTAAATTTATTTATTTGTTTTTTTGAGAAAATTTTTAGTTATTTATATTTTTAAATAATAAAGTTTTAAAGTTTCGGTGTTGAAAAGAGTATTTTTAAATTATATTCTGCAATTTCACAAATTTTAAATCTCCATCCCCTAAGTTTAAAAATGTCAGGATCACCCTTTTGCAAGCGAATACTGTATGATATTTTATTTTTAAGATTAATATATTTGTATATAAACTTAGAGTTAAGTGCATATCATTTCTATTTTTTAATTATGGTTTCAATGTTTAAAATTTGCAACCCTACCAGGGGTTTTCGCAACAGTTACAGGTCCGCGAAAAATTCTATGTGAATATAAATATTTGTGCATTAAAAAATGGTCAATTTTAACAAAGAGAATGGTAGGTGTATGTTCATTTTAAAATAAATTTTACTCTGAAAACATGAATATTTATGATTTATTTTTGTTGTGTTTCTTTGTTCAAATCATAATTTAATTATTATTTAATGAGTTGTTCGTTTTTTTCTTTACCATTGAGTTTCTTGAGAAATTTTAGAACTTTTTAATTTATCTGTCTAACATAAAAAATGATTTTTTAAATCTTTCAAGTTCATGTTCATGTTCGTTAATAAGTTTGGGAAAAATATATAAAAAACATGAATAACAGCCTATAATAAAAAAATACCTTTTGCAAGCTATTTAATATAGAGTAGGGGCAAGTCCATTTTTTGTTAAAACCTGATATTTAAAGGTTAATAAATTTTAAAAAATTGATAAGAAAAAAAAACTTTCAAATTAGTGTATAAACCGATTTTTCCAATTTCAATATTTTTGAACTCTCTTCCTCCTCCCCCTCCTCCAAATCTTCGGCTACACCGAGAGTTTTTTTTTTTCTTAGCTAAAATTTCCCCCACAAATATTAGGGAGTTTGACTTTTTTTTACTAAACAGATAAAAACATCATATAAAGTTTTTCAATGGAAAAATTTTTAAAAAGTTAATAAAGATTCGGGGTTCCGGTTATTTTTTCCATGAGAATAATAAATGAATGTGATTCAATGTAGAGATTAATTCAAAATACGTACTTTTTTCTAACTTACAAAGATAATAAATTTAAATTATTCAATTCAACAAATTAAGAGATTATATATATGAGATATTTAACCGAGAGTAAATTATAAATCTAGATTAAAAGAGCTTAATTAATTAATCCTTAGTAAATTTATTTTTTTATAACAGTGGTTACACACTGCATCTTTCGACCCTAATCGGTAAAATCAAATTTAGGCGAAAGGATTTAAGAAAATCTAGTTTACATATTGAATATGATTATTAATTGAAAATATCAATTTATAAAGGAATTAATTATGGGTACCAATCAAATGAAATAAATAGGGACAGAGTCTAAATGGCTTCGAATGCCGAAAAAGACTGAATAAAAAAAAAAATTATTCTCATACACAGAGGAGTTTTCGAAATGACGTTCAGGAAAACATGAATTTCTGTTAATCTTGACAACGAAATTTTTCTAAGGTACAATACATTAATTTCATTTCATATATTATAAGGCAATGTGACATGTTTAAATATAATATACATTTTAAGGCGGCTTCACACGTAACTGCAAAGTTGACAAGCATGTACGTGCAATATTTTTGTACAAGCAAACTGTAACATCAATAGGAGAATTTTGAGCAAGCTTTTTAATTGTGCAAGCTGCTTGATGCTCGATTGAATTTTAATCATGCACAAGTATTTTTGCTCAAGCAAAACTCTCCGCCATTTTGTAGTCATCTTGACATTTGATATTTATGTAATTAATTAATTCATTTAAAATTTCAATTGAAATATTAATATTTATTGTGTCTCTGTTTAAAGTAAGTGAGTATTTCTTGTTATCTTCAAATAAACAACCTTCTGAGTTTGACATTTTTTAGGTTAATTTTCGGCACAAGCTATTCTTACACAAGCATGCTTGTGCCGTGTTATGCTGAAGGGAATTTGTGCATGCTGGTACAAAAAGATTGCACATGCATGCTTGTCAAGTGGGCAGTTACGTGTGTAGCCGCTTTTAGACATGTAATTATACTATTAACGCCTTCTCCAATAATTCTGGCCACAAAAAAGATTTTGAGGATAAGAATGAGTAGGGAATTGGAATTTCTAAATGGTTTAAACATATTCTTTGTAAAATAATATTAAGATATAAAAATATTGCCCAATAATTAAAAAAAATTATAATTATTTTATTTAAATATTACGGGTTGGGGCAGTTAAAGTAAAATGAAGACTGAATGCAGACGAAAACATTTAGGCCTTTATTTTAGAATCATCCTCTGTCCATTAGAGGGCAATAGCCAAAAAAATTTTTCGATGAGAAAGTGGGGGGGGGGGGGTTAACGACCTCGGCAATAACCCTTTCCCTATCTCTGTAGGTTTATTTTTTTTTGCATATCAAGGGAAGGGTTTAATCAATTCATACATAAATACTATATTTCCAATTATATGGAGTCTACATAAAAATATATTATACTTTGTCTTTCGGATTTCCGGCATTTTTCACACAAAATTTTTTCCTAAAAAGAAGCTTGGACGATTTTAATTGCTTTCTTAAACTTTTTTTTTTCGTTCCCTGGCTTTTTTCATTCTAAATCTCCAACTTTACTGATAATTTTAATTGGCAGCACCGACATCTAAATTTCATAATAGAAAGGAGAACCTCAAATAATATTGTCGTCGGATAATCTATAAGAGACTTTAATAAAACAAAAAAACCTCTTTAAATATTATTTAAAGAAAGTAATACCGCTTTAATTAAATAATTTAAATTAAAACAGAGATATAAAAGGTCTTTCTTTATCTCTTGTTTATTTAAGAAGTATGGTATGTATGGTAAGCACTCGTTAATTTTTTTTAAGAACTTGTTCTATGTCAACTTTAATCTCTTTTGGACATATCAAACATATATCATTTATAATTTGACAATATCGCGCTATCTAGACAAACGTCCTTCACATACAAGCAAGGTAGTTGACCAAGACCTTGTCATAATCAAGACCAAATATAGATTGCCAAATAATTACTAACCCAACGTAAAAATCATTGACTAAATAAAAGTTGCGAAGATAATTTATCTTTTAAGATAGATTCCTTTATAGATTAGGAACGCCTAAATATATGTAAATCATTTATTTGTATTCAGCTAACGTTTAAAAAATACGGTACTTTATTCGTTGAGTTATTAAATTGGTTATTTAATTAATTATTATTTTAAATGCAGATCAGTTTCGAGAAATGGAAGGAAAAATATCTATGTTGGGAGAAGTAAGGACAAGGGCAAGGTCGAACAGGGACGAAACAAGGGCCTCCGGTCATCGGCCTCAGTTGGGTTTGGAGGAAATAAAAAAATTTTAAGGAATTTACAGCCTTCAAATTTAGATGAAAAAAAGATGAGGAAAATAGGGATGACCTAAAATGTATCATTATTATTATTATTTGCCTTTTTCGGTAGGTAGTTCGTCCTTGAAATCACCACTCTTTTTGAATTAGCAGGGAAATCTAAAAAAAATATCAATAATATAATATAATTCGAAGAGAAGTTGCTGTTGATGTTATGGAATGGAAAAAGAATAAGTACAGGTGCAGCAAATGAAGAGAGCCTTTGGATGCCAAATGCCGAAAAGGAGACGTTTCGGACAAAATTTATTCGTCCATCTTCAGTCCTCGCTACAAAAATATACAAATTTAAATAAAACAACACTGTTGCGAAATTCAATTACAATGGATCTTACTTGGCTTATAAATTAATTAGGCACAAAGTTGTCATTGTTGTTTTGGCACGTATTTGTGCGCATGTATATTTTTTTATAAAAACAGGCGAGTGTCAATGTTTCGTGAGTGTCTATAAGATAATGAAATTATTTCTTTTTATTACTAATATAAATTCAAATCGTTTGTATTATCTTTTTCTACTAAATTCACATTAAAAATAGTTTTATTTTTATTTCGATTAGATTTCATTTTTTTCTATTTTTTTATTAATATATACAACTCTTATAGGATTACTCTAAGTTTAATATCATCATTGACTTATTCCGACAATATTATAAATATTTTTAGCGAATTAAAAATAAAAAATTCGTTTTGGTTGTCTCATGGGGTTGAGATTTCGTTGATGGCATTATTAATAAAAAATACAAAATAAAATTACATTTTAGTTTTTCAATTTTAACATGTTACAAAGGAGAAAATGAGTCAATGTTTCGAAAAAGGGCATTTTTACGCACGACAGTTTTGATTTTAAGAGCGACTGGCAGTCCACCATTGAAAGAATAATTTTTTGATTTTTAAAGATCCCAATCAAGCACAGCATCATAAGCGAGACTAAGGTCTGCACAATCTGTGTGGTGATTAATAGTTATATTCTTGAACAATTTAATGAAACATTTTTCCAAAATTAATCTTTTTTCAGTGTTTTTTTCTTTTGCTAAAATTCTCACACCCTCTAAGTCAAATGCATGACCATGCTCAAGCGCGTGTTGGCTTAGTGCCGTTGATTCTTTTTTATTTTTAATACTATAGTCATGCTCATACATTCGAACAGAGAGGGCACGACCCGTTTGACCGACGTACCCTGTGCTAGAATTGGGGCAATCCTTACACATGACCATATAAACTACTCCACTCATCTCTTTATTACTTGACACTCGCCTGTTTTTATAAAAAAATATACATGCGCACAAATACGTGCCAAAACAACAATGACAACTTTGTGCCTAATTAATTTATAAGCCAAGTAAGATCCATTGTAATTGAATTTCGCAACAGTGTTGTTTTATTTAAATTTGTATATTTTTGTAGCGAGGACTGAAGATGGACGAATAAATTTTGTCCGAAACGTCTCCTTTTCGGCATTTGGCATCCAAAGGCTCTCTTCATTTGCTGCACCTGTACTTATTCTTTTTCCATTCCAATAATATAATAGTTTAATTGAGGGGATATTATGAAATTGTAAAATTTAGTATTTTTAAATAAGAAATAATTAATATAAGCCTATATCATGCACGGGCCCGTAAAAGAATTCATATAATTAATATTTATTAATACAAATTGCAGAAAAAATAAAAAATATGTACGGGAGTCGAGCCCCCAGATCTGCCAATTATACTCGGCATGCCCTGCTACTAGTCCGCAGAACAGCGCTCGGCTATTTAAATATAATAGATTACAAAGTTTAGTCTTCGGAAGAAATATTATTCTTAATGGGAGAACAAATTTTTCCGAAGACAAATCGCAATCTAGATGAACAAATTGGGAAGACCTCACAAAGATGCAATTAATACTGGTATAATGCTTTTGAGCATTAATTAGCAGTGGTTAGATTCCCAGTGGTATATATCTTTTTCGACTTTTTGAATTGATAAATACTAATTTAATATTTTGGTTTTAATTAAATTTTTATGCTAATTAATATTATTAAAACTCAGGATTAAAATAAATTATTGTATAATATAGATATAAATTCGTATTTTCCGTTTATTAGTAAACATTTCGATCCCAGTGAGATAGAATCATCCTCAGCATAAGCAACAGATGTATTGCAAATCGTCACAAACTCCTAACAAAACTGTGGCTGAGGATGATTCCAACTCACTGGGATAGAAATTTTTACAAATAAACGTATAATAATTTTTAGTCGACGGTCCTTAGAATAAATTGATCTTCCTTACGGCCATCTACAATCAATTCAATATGTTGAATATTTTAATATACAGTAGGCCTACAGTATAAAGAGAAAGCATTAAAGTAAAATTTTTTTTGAAATTTTGGTGGAAATACAAGTTTTGAGGCCCAATGAGTCCAAAAAGGTTCCACAAAATTGTTTGTCTATGTGTTGGTGTGTGTGGACATTATAGGTAAAAAAATCTGGTGTGACTGGCGCACAGCACACAACTTTCTCTTACCTTCGGTAATCGAAAGTTGTGTTCTGTGCTTGTCACACCAGATTTTTTGTGTCGGCATGTATTTAGTTTCCGACAGTATGGTACATTCGATTTTCAAGATGTAAAATTTACAAGTATGGGAAAATATTTATATTTTGTTACCATGGCAACCATTTCTCCTATCTTTCCTATGAAGCACAAGAGTAAAGTGTGCTTCAGAAGATTTCAATCACAAAATAAGAATATACATTTTAAAGAGAATCTAAAAAATAATTGATTTTTGAATTTAAAAAAAAAATCGTTGGAGCAAATTTAGAGAAAATCGAAAAAAACTGAAAAAGTGCATCAGTAAAGTACTAGTACTCTTTGGTCGATTTTGTTCAAAAGCTTCGTGTCACGTCCCATGGGGGTGCCTAACTTAAATATAAAATTTCAACCTCCTAGCTCTTTTCATTCTTGAGATATTTTGTTGACAGACACACACACAGACAGACACACAGACAGACCATGTCGCGAAAACCACACTTTTGGCTTCAGGATACCTCAAAACGTGAAGATCCATCAAAATCTCGACATCGAATTTTTGACATGAATCCAATACTTTCTCTCTCTATATATATTAACATATATATAGAGGTAAGAGAAAGTAAAAAGAAAAATAACTATGGGGTTAAAATTTATAATTTTAAGTTAGAGACTTTTCTGGCAAGTAACAGGAAGCTTTTGAATAAAATTGATCAAAGATAATTAGTACTTTATTAATGTACTTTTGGAGTTTTTATCTTCAAATTAAAATTCATAAATTAATTATTAGGTAGATAATATATGAAATTTGGAAGGAAATGAATAAAAGGTAAATTAAAAGAAATGATGAAAACGACCTTGCAGGTTCAATGTCATAAGTTGATGATTTTCTCCAAAACATCGAAAGTAAAATGAATTTCGATTCTATAAATTACTAGTAATTTAATAATGATATGGTGCAATTTGCATACAATCATAATCATAATTGCAATGCAAAAAAAAAACTCCATATTGTCTTAAAGAAAATTGACTAATTGAATGAAATTGTTCACATGAGATAATAGCTTTCTCTCTCAATCCATCTAATGTACAATGTATATATTAATACATAATGCCAACGTATAATAAAACAAATTTATTTATTCTCCTACTTGAAAAAGAACTATTATTCTGTGATTGTCTATAATTAATTATCAATATAAATTATTAATTTTCAAATGAGATTTGAGATTCAAATTATTTTTATTTATGAATCATAAGGCGTTATATTGAATTTTGGTAGAAGACTATAATTAGAAATAAAGACCAATAGGAAACAGTATTCTATATTTTTTGAGATAAAAATTAATTAATCATCAATTATAAAAGTTAATTTTTATAATAAATACCTGTACATACAGTAAATACGTATGAAAGTATAGTAATTTTATCCTCTATGTACTATCTTAATTTCATCTCTAAAGATTGCTATCAGTTTGTTCAATTATCTCTTATTAAGAAAGTATATTAATTAAACTCAATGATATCAAATCACTTAATCTTTAAAAGGTATATTCCTCAGGGCAAATATAAATTAAAACAATTTCAATCAAAATTCAACATTCTTTTGAACAAATTAAATATCAACCCCCCCCCCCCTCCCACCCATGTGGCCGAAAAGTTAGTCATGTTGACAAATGTGAACATTGATTAATTGTTTTAGACTTTCACAGTTATTGTTATTAAAAATAAATACATTTTTTGGCAAAATCGTGGTTTATTTTAGCAAAAAATAATACAAAAAATGTTTTTAATTACAATAATAATAGGTTAATAATTTTATTTCTCTATTATTACATTGTTATCTTTTTTTTAAACACTCACACTTTTTTCTCATTCACACTTACAATTACACACACACCCACACAGTATCCTCGGCAACTCAGGCCATATAAGACTCTTACGATATCCATTATTAATTAATATACATATTGGGGGTCCAGGCATTCTTATTTAAGCCATTTGGTATCCAAATATCTTAAATAAAATCATCGGACTGCCTGTGGTCCGAACACACGACTTTTGGAATACGAGGTTAGCACGCTAACCCCTACACCAAGCCCCGAGGGCTATTGTTATCTTGCATACATGATGTATAAAAAAATTTAATATTTAAGGCATTTGGATACCAAATGGCTTAAATAAGAATGCCTGGACCCCAATATATATATATATATTCATAATAACGGTTATCGTCTTATATGGCCTAAGTTGCCGAAAAGACTGTGTGTATCTGAGTGTGAAAGTTAGTGTGAATGGGAAAAAACTGTGAGAGTTTAAAAAAAAAAATGTAATTTTATTGTTGGTTTCGGACAGCATTGCTCCCAATCCAACTTCCTCCATCAATAACTTTATCTACAATTGTTAAATTAAATCATTTTCTGAGGGAAAAATATCATTAAAAACCCTCAAATCCTAAGCATGTAACTACATAAGGTAAAGTGAACAGTAAGGAAAAGTTAAATATATAATAAATGGGTTAACTCCCGCCGTGTTAGAACAATGAACACTAACTGAACTCAAAGTGAACGCATCTACCTCAAGACGACTGCAGAATTAGCAGTTAAAACGTTGTATTTTATTGTAATTAATAATACTTTTTGTATTATTATTTGCTAAAATAAACCACGATTTATGACAAATTTCTTTTATTTCTAAATGTCAATATTGATAATCTCAAAGCCTAGGGGGTGGGTTCGGACCCCAGGCAGTCCGAAGACTTTATTTAAATCATTTGGAGACCAAATGAAATATACAGTATATATAGTAAATAATATTAAATTGCGTTTAAAGTCTAAGACATTAAAACAAAATGAATATACATGTACAATATATTGAATCCCGACGATGCTTTCTTTTTATTTTTTTAGGATATAAATATATCTCAAGTCAAAAGCATATCCTTTGGTGATTATATCATTATTTTATAAAAATTATTCTCCTATATTATATGTAAATATTTTAAAGATAATTATATATATACGAGTACCTAATTAGAATAACAGGTTTCTTTCTTTCTCTTCTCTTCGTTAGAATTCAATACTTGTAATAATATCCTAATTTTTTATTTATAATTAAAAACAATTGGACTAAATTAATAGTTATTTTTCTACTTGATTTTGTTAAAATTTTATTTTAACATTTCAAATAGAAGAATGCAATAATAAATTTTTGTTATCTTATTAGTTTGTTAAAATTTAATAATATAAAATTAATTTAATGAAGAATTTTTCTATTTTAATTTCGTGATTTGTTTTTTTTTTTTCACTCACGAATTCTTCTTCGTCTTCAATTTCTCGTCGCGAGAGAAGAATTTAATTTCGCTTTAATGATTATCTTTAATCATTTTCCTTTTCATTTAAAATTTTACTTATTACATGTATATATATGAGAATCAAAGTCAATCATTTTTTTATTAATTTTTTTTTTTTTTTTTTTTGAATAGTGACAATACTCTGGTTAGCTACCAGGCTTTTAATCCTCCAGAATAATCTCAAACTCAATATTTAAATTTTCTTCAAAGTTTCTTTGTTTATTAATTGATTGATAATTAAGTTGTCATTTTCTTGAAATAGGCATTAATTTTGGTTTAATAAATTTTAACTTAATTTGTCAAAGTAAATTTTATTGTTTTTCTCAAAGGAAAACAATATGAAATGAGGGATGTGATTGTTTAATTGATTCGTTACTCTCTCCTTTTGTTCCTCTATTTCAACTTCTATTTATAGTCATTTTTTTTATAAATTAATTGAAAGAATGTTGAGCTCCTTAAAAGGTTTCCTCTTTTTCTATGTATATGTGTATATGTGTGAATACACTCACCGCAGCGTATCGAGAGACCGTTTGAAGAACCGTTTTTATCTCTCTTTCTCTCGTCTTCTCTTCATCGTTTATTCCTTCATTTTATTTGATTTTTATTGGGTGATCTATGAAATCATCTAAGTGATAATATGATCGAAATCAATTTTGCAATATTTTTTTTTTACTTTTATGTCAAAAAAAAAAAACAATTATTTTATTAGAAATAATAAGCGGGAAATTCACAGATCAAATTATATGATGAGATATACAATCTTAAAATATTTTGGTGTTAAGGAAGAAAAAAAAGCTTATAATGAAATAGCAATTTTTCAAAGTGGTTGCTGAAAAATTGAACATTTAAAAAATCTGGTGTACTGGCCTCACAGCACACAACTTTCTCCTACCCTTTGGCTAGAGAAAGTTGTGTACTGTGCTTGTCACACCAGATTTTTTGTGTCGAGATATATTTAGTTGCTCTTAGCACTTAAGTTCAGAACTTGACCACGGGATTCATAGATGGCGCTGAGCTACGAATGCTTCCACAGTGTACTTCAAACCATTTTCACGAAAAATTTCACTGATATACTTTTTAAAGAGCATCTAAAAAAAAAGTATATCAGTAAAGTACTAGTACTCTTTGGCCGATTTTGATTAAAAGTTTATTTTCACGCCCTAGAAGGGTGCCTAACTTAAATATAAAATTTCAACCTCCTAGCTCAAATCCTTCATGCTTTAAATTGAACCCAAACACACAGACAGACCATGTCGCGAAAACCACTTTTTTGGATTCAGGGGACTTCAAAATGTGTATATCCATCAAAATCTTCACATCGAATTTTTGACATGAATCCAATATTTTCTCACTATAAATATATTACATATATACATAGGTAAGAGAAAGTAATAGTTCATTTATGAATTTTAAACAAAATCGTTGGAGCGAATTTTGAGAAAATCGAAAAAAACTGCAAAAGTACATCAGTAAAGTACTAGTACTTTTGGTCGATTTTGTTCAAAAGCTTATTTTCACCCCTTGGGAGGGTGCCTAACTTAATTATAAAATTTAAACCTCATAGCTCTTTTAGTTCCTGAGATATTTTGTTCACGGACACACACACACACATACAGACCATGTCGCGAAAACCACTTTTTGGATTCAGGGGACCTTAAAACGTGAAGTACCATCAAAATCTCGAAATCGAATTTTTGACATGAATCCAATACTTTCTCTCTCTATATATTATATTTATAGGGTAAGAGAAAGTAAAAATTATAAAACAATAAATAACAACCCTAAAAAGTTTTTATTAATTTTAATCCCTTTAAGAAAACAATAAATGAAATATAATTTAATTTATTTTCATTCTTCAGGTGGAAATTCTAAAAAGAAAAAAACATGAAAGGTATAATTGATTCGAATAAATCATTCAATGAACAGGAAATATAAGATCTCTCGAAAGAGAGAGAGACAGATGTTAAAGAATGAAGAGGAAGTCAATAAATATTTAGTAAAAAGAAATTTCCTTAAAGAATTCAATAAAAAAAAGTACAATATTATCTGGATGAGAACCGCGTACTCGCGAACTGTAAAATTCCAAGAGAATACTTTTAGATAATCCCGAAGAGTATCTATAACTCAAAAAAATTAATGACATTAGTTATCTTCAATAGTTTATCAAATAACATTCTTTGGGAGATCTTAAGAGAGGCTAATTACGCTAATATAAAGAGTGTCCGAAAAAGAGCTGGATACGTACATTGCTATCGCCTTTCGTTTTTTAATTTATTTTTCAAAAGTGTCAATTGTGGAATAATAAAAAAAAAAAAATGTGGTAGTTATTTGAGAGACACCGTGTATATCAGTGCCATGTATGATTAACACCTCTTTATATCTCCAAAAGAATGACATTTAATAAATCATTGTGGGACACTAATGTCTTTAATCTTTTGAGCCCTTGGGTTATCTCAAAGTATTGTCTTGGAATTTTGCAGTGACTGTTCTCAGATAATATATTTTTTTACTTTAATTTTCAAATATTTTACAACAGGATCGCGGAGTGGGGGAGCTCGAACAACATGTCTAAATATTTGGGAGGAAGAATTGGGTTATGGGGTGATAATCATTTAGTTTTAGTTCAGGATTCAAATCTTAATCACTTCAATATGATAAAAATTATAATAATAATTTTTTTATGAACAAAGGGAAAGGGGTGGGGAATCGCTAATGTTAACCGCTCTGACAAATTTCACTAAGCTGATATTTTGTGTGAAGATTTTAAATTTTTAATGTCTTATTTAATTAAAAATCCAATGAGATTCAATGAGAACTTCAACAAATAATTAATCTAATTTATTTATTTTATTTTGTGTCCTCATGTTGGGTTGCAAACAAGTTTTTATTTGACAATAATAATTTCTTCTGTCGGTATATATCTAGTGTAAATGGATGGTCTTTTAATATTATGTTTTGTATATTATATCTCTCTTCAGTCATTATTGTCAGTGGTTACTCTGAGAAGTAACTTTCATGGGAATGATACTGAAGTGGGTTCCCGTTTTCTTCCTCAGAAGAAGGCATCTCAATAGAGTTGGATAATTTTTTGTCATGAGGTGGATTTGATCTCAGGATTATAAGCTAAACTGCTTTATCCTCTCGGCTAATCGCATCCGTGTATTATATAAAGATGTTAAAATCCAAGACAGATGATTTGCATATCCTAATAGAATATTGCCATTTTCTTAGAGGGAGATATTTGTGTTTAATTAGCCATTATCCGTATATAAATGTATGTCATTTAAAATGGAAGAGGGGGATTCCTGATCTCGCATCGATGACTAATCCGATATCAAGCTGCTCTCCCATTCATATATTACCGTAAATGAAGGAACCGATAACGGTACGTTGAGGTCGGCCTGACTCCGTTGCTTGTTTCGGGTATCCCACGTGGGTTAAGATTTGGGTCAGTGCAGTTGGCTGTTCTATCGATAGACGCATTTGTTTCCTGTGTGAATCTCCATCTCCTCTGGCTTGTTTGCGTGGGTGTTTGCCATCCATTAATCTGTCTTTTCTTATTGATAAGCAATTTAGTGCTATATACTTTCCGATGCCTCTTTTTTAGCTAACACAGAGTGAGTGTTCTTTAAGCAATTCAATGACCTTGCTTAAAAGAATATCCTTTTAAACCTCGTATACAAAGAGAATTTGTTATATCGTCAAAAAAATCCACTTCAAGATTTTGATGATTTTCGACGTTTGAGATCTCGCTGAGTTTTGGAAATTTTGTGAGTGTGTGTGTGAACACGATTACTCAAAAACGTAACAAATTAGATTTATGATATTTGATATATGGATGGTTCTTAGGCTACTGTAGATCAATCAAGGCTATTGTAGATCAATCTTTTACATTTTTGTTTGTGTTGGACCTTTTCTGTAAAAATATTGTCTCGATCCTTTATTTTATTTAACTTAGCATTCATTATTACTAAAGATTAATAATTTATATAGATCATCAAAAAGAGAATTATTTAAATACAACTCAAAATCAAAAGAGTTTATTCGATTTAGAGGATTTGGAGATGTATTAAGACAATATGATAAGTTTATTTTGTATTATATAGCCTTATCATAAACCAGAATGCCTGCAGTGAAAGAACACTACCAAATGTGTTCGCCATTTTAGCGGGTTGCCTATTTTATGATGAAATATTACAAAAAGACTTTCAATAGGCCTATATTAAACACTTTTTTTTTAAATTTATAAAATAAAGCTCTTAATTTGTTTACGAAAGTTTTTGTTACTTTAACTACTATTATTTACTTTAGTCATGGTTCGCCTCTCAAAAATTCATGGAGGTCCCTAATTTTAATAATTTCTTTAAAATAAAAAAATATAATAAGTTTTTAAAACGAGTTTTAAAAATAATTTATCAACTTCTTATATAATATTATATATTAAAAAAGAAGTTGGGCAGAAGAACAAAACTTGTTTCCATCAACTTGTCTTAAAAAAAAATATTTTATAAAATAATAAAATTAGAATTAAAATTAGAATTTACTAGCCGCGCCGCCCGCCTTCGGCGGGCTCCGCGTCTAGCCAGGGGGCTTCGCCCCCTGGACCTCCCACCAGCTGGCTCGGGCCCGCCTGCGGCGGACCCTCGCCTTTCTTAATTATGAGAAACGGGCTGGCGTCTAGAGCAGGGGGGCTACGCCCCCTGGACCCCCCATCAGCTGGCTCGGGCCCGCCTGCGGCGGACCCTCGCCTTTTCTTAATTATGAAAAGAAAATCTCTTAATACTAACAACTAAGTATTCCAGTCCAGTGCCTGCTTGAGGAATTGTTTACATTCAAAGAATACACAACTGCAAAGAATACTTAAATATTTCTCTATACATTTCCTATGGGAGAAATCGTAACTTTAGCAATTAATAACTCAAAAAGTTATAGGAATTTCGGAACCCGAGTATTTTTCCGGGACTCTCCATAACGTCCTTTATAAGACTGCAAAATTTCGTTTCAAAATTCCAACGGGAAGTTGGTCAAACAGAGCGTGACAGACGGACGGACAGACGGACACACCGCAATTATTATATATAGATATTTTTTTTTAAATTTTCTCAAGTAGCAAAAGAATATTTTAAAAAAAGTAAACCATTGATAATAAAATTAGTAGTGATTTTTTTTTTTTTTTTTATTCGTTGTAATATTTTACCTTGCGTGAATGGCGAGGTGATTTAATTTCCGCTCATCGGGTGTGGCTCAAGGAATGGCTTGCAGAGGTGAGTGACATTCAATCTGGAATAAATCAACCAGAAAAACACTTAATATTGCAGAAAAAAGTACACATTGATTCTAAAATAGTGAATAAATCAATAATAATAATAATTCTATTATGGGTCTCAAGAAATCATGATTTATATATTAATTTGGACACGAAGTGAATTTTTTATGCTAGAGATGATATATTTTATATTTTTATTTCTTATTTGATCGACAAAAAGCTGTCATGATAAGATGCTCCGTCATTGGATGCTTGAGCGCATCAACCTTTTTTTTTTTTTATTATAAAAAATAATCTTCAATGGCCTTTATCTGGAGCGAATCGGTTCCAAAAATATCAAATCATCTTGACTTTGTCTTTTTAATATATTTTCCCAGTGCGTTTTATTAGCAAGGAATTGTTGTTTATTTAAACAATTAGAGACGTTCCTTTTTGGAAGAGTTCTTTATTTGGGGTCCTTTATTTTCAAGAATAGAATATTTGAACAAAAACAGGTAAAATTCAGAGAAAATAATAAACAAATATTATTCAAAGATAATTACTATAGAAGATAATTGTTTTAGAAGCGAGATAATATTTAGAAATTATTAGACAAATTTTTTTTTACTCACGTTCTAAAAACTTTTTTAACTCTTTTAAATTCTTAATTCATAACAATTTACTGAATAATTGAAGGGTTATTGAGTTTTTAATGGTTGTGCCAACAACTCGGGCCCGTCAGTTAGAATTTTACAGTGAAATTTAGAACGGATTCTAATGATCTCTATTCACTTCTTTATTCCTTCTCTAGAAAGTGAACGCATATGAAGATAGAAACTAAATAGGGATATTAAATTTTAAAATGATTATTTAAAATTGAAGAAGCTTACATTAAATATCAGTCTGGAAGGTAGGCAACCCAAATGACCAAGTAATTATTAAATCAATTTTTAACTTTGCCCATCAACCGTAGGTTGGGCAGGTACAGTTAATGTAATCGTCAAAAAATCGAAATTTTTCTGAAGCTGCCAAAATGCGTTTTGAGGTCCCCTGAATCCATTTAAATAGTTTTTGAATGAAGTCTGTGTGTTTATGTCTGTGGTAATTTTTTTAGTCAATGAAAACTCAAAAACTATTTGTTCAATTATTTTGAAATTTTGCACACATAAACTAGGGGTAGAGGCCAAGAACTGAAAAGCTTTTGGTAAACATCGGACTATTAGGGGGGGGGCTCTAGGGGGAGACCAATATTTTTTTCTCACATAACCTATAATTTTTTTATATATTCAGAAAATAGACTTCCTACCGAGTAAAATTATATATAATATGATAAAAGTCGAACCATTAGGGAGGGAGCAATATTTTTTCTTGAATAGTGTGTGGGCAAAGTTGTGCGCTCGGCTTAGTCCGACCCTTTATTTTTATTTATTTCTCCAAGCATGTGCAGTTTTTAAATCTTAATACCTCAAGTGGGATTAGGTTTAAATGTGGTCTGGAGAAATTAATCAAAAAATTAATTAATTGGTTATTTGGATTGTTTCCCTCCATGAGGCCTATCGCTACATAGATTGTATATTTTTTTTATTACAAAAATGGCCCCAGTAGCACAACTTCCTCTTACCAAAGGGTAAGATGCGAATTTGTTTTAATTTTTATCAGTTCCAAACCCATAAACTTTGTTTTAAGTGATCGACAATTATTTATTATAAATTAATAGGGGACTGCAAACTGAGGTTCACGAGCCATATGGCGATCTGCAAATTAAAAATATTTATCCATAATTTATTTTATTTTAATGGAACGTATCGGTAATGACTAAAATAAAACATCCAATGCCAATCAATATGCGAGCATATTTTCCCATATGTAGTAGTAGTAGTAGCAGAAGTGATAAAGGGAAAATTTTGACAAATTCTTTAGTCTCTAAAAATTGCCAACCTCTGGGATAAGGTATTCTTTAAATAACAAAACAAATAACCATTATACGTTGCAAACTAAAAAAATGAAATAATAGTTTAGTAATTTTGACAAATATATGGTTGGAATGTCATGGACATATTATTATTGTGTTCTCTATAAAAAGAAGATTAACTTAAAATATACCACTGCACTGTCCACCACTGTCCACCTTCTGTAATTAGAATCGTAAGGCCTACTTTATAATGAACGTAATAAAACGTTACATGGCAATCGAACAATGTTATTAATATGTATGTCAAATTTTTTATTTCATCTCTTATATGAGTAAAAAAAAAAAACAGAAATTATTATTAAAAAATCTAATAATATTATTAAATTAAATACGTAAAAAAGTCAGATAAAATTCAAGTTACAAATGAAGTTATTGTGTAGGAACGGGAGGCTATTTTAAAAACAAATTTTTAATTAAAACATCTACTCAATTGAAAAGAGAAAATTATCACAAATTTATTTTTATGAATTTTACGTGATTCGACATTTGATTTGAAATATTTCAATCAATAATAACATCAACAACAACGCCCAATTATGTTGCATATTTCTATTATTTTCACTTGTAATAATAGGATGAAGAATTAGCATAGAAATAGAATGAAACTAGTAGAATTGAATAACGGATTTACGAAGTATAATAGAATTAAAAAGGTATAAAAAAAGTCTAAGTGGCGACAAGAAGTCGTGGTCACGTGTCTCGGCCATTGGTTTGGTCCTTGTCTCAGTGAACACGGGAAGAAAGTAGCTATGGTTTTTGCTGTCGGCGTGAAGAACCTAATGACAAACCGCGTCCTTCCGCTTGCTTTGGACAAAACTTATTTTTCCTCTCTCTTTCTAAGGAAGATACCAACGTGATTCTTTTGACGTGAGACTATGTAGAGGGACAGAGATAAGATTAATTGGCCTTTCCTCTTCGGACAAAACAGGAACCGATAGATCTGGAATGTGTGATTTAAAATAATATGGTCATTTTCTGTAATATTTTTTCTAAAAGTCTATTTAATAAAGAATGTATTTTGTTATTATTACAAAATGTTCTTAAGAAAGGGAGTAATGTAATCGTACAAATTTTTACTTTAGAAGTTTGAAGTCTGTAGTCTACTGTTTTAAGGATGTTAAACCATCAATCTACCCAGTAAGCTTAGAACAGAGGTTCCCAACCGGTGTGCCCCGGCACCCAAAGGTGCCGCGTGAATGGCTAAGGGGTGCCGCGAGATATTTAAATTAGCGAAAAAAAAAATTAAAGTTTACTGTATTATGGTGTAAAATTAGTTTTGCTAAAAAAAGTGAAAATGATTATCACGGAAGGGGAAAAAAATTTTATGCAGAGTGGAAAAATTTTCGTTTTGCTAGGGGAAAAAAAAAAGGAAGGGTGCCCCTAATGTGTAATGTTATTCCCAAAGCACCTTTGGGGTGCCGTGAACTTCAAAAGGTTGGGAAACACTGGCTTAGAATATTGCAGAAATATTGCGAATCATGCATATATTGTCAATAATGCAGGAATATTGCAAATCTTGCAAAATATTGACAGCATTGCTGCAATATTACAAGCTAGGCAGGCATAGGAAGTTGCAGCAATATTGCTGAAACTCCAAGCTGTCTGTGAATGGTCAATGTGTGAAAAGTAAATTCGGTGGAAAATGTTTTTATAAAATTTCATTTTTATCTTCAAGACTAACTAATTAGTTTAATTAAATTTTCTTAGTATAGAAAGATTAAGTTTTGGTTTAAAAATAAAAGCATTTAATTTAAATAAATTTTAATGGGAGAAATCTATTCAATTTCTAATGTATTTTCGATTGATGCCAGAATATGTTATCGTGTAAAAATTGCTTTAACCGAATGTATAAAATTGCTTTAACATATACTCATATTAAAACATTAACAATGAATTGCAATAAAAATAATACAATCTAACAAAAGAAACATAGAAACACATGTGCGAATGATTTGCACTAATCCGTCAAAGATAAGGGAAAAGACTTAAAAATAAATCTGATACCGATCTCATAATTAAAAAAAAAAAAAAAAAAAAAAAGAAAAAATTGATGAAATCTGAAAATGTAATTTAAAAAAAATTTGATTTTATCGTAAAATATTTAATGCATTAAAGCTTCTAAACAAAGATTTTTTAAAATTATTTTTCGAAGGAAGAAGACAAAGCCAGTACCTATGCTATCCTAAATACATATTAAGTTATAAATAACTAGCTAAGGCCTGGCTGGGTGTGCGTGTGAACAAGTTGACCCTTTTGTACACATTATATCTTATACTATTAAATGAACAATGTAAACCTGGGGGGCTGAATGACCAAGGTCAAAGGCCGCAAAATAAAATAAAAAAATCTGGTGTGGCTGGCGCACAGCACACAACTTTCTCTTACCCTTCGGTAAGAGAAAGTTGTGCACTGTGCTGGTCACACCAGATTTTTTGTGTCGAGATATATTTAGTTTCCCATAGCACCTTAGTTTCAAACTTGCATTTTAAATGTTGATTGCTTGAAATAAACTATGGTTATTTTTCAAAATTTTAATCTCATATTTGGACATTTTATACACAATATAGATTCGTAAATAAATACAAAATTTCATAAGAATTGGAAAAAAAAATTTTAAATGCGTAAAAAGTTCCAAAGGGGACCCCCTTTTGAATCGAAATTAACATACAAATCCCTATAGGAAATTAACATTGGCCAAATGCGAAGATAAGGTAGAAAAATTTAAAACGCGTAGAAAGAGAGAAGATAGTTTTGTGAGAGAGAGAGATATGTTTTCTCCGAAAAAAAAATGGGCGTTTAAATAATAATTGATTTTTAATCTAATAAAAAGAAAAAGATTTAAATTCGGTTACCATGGCAACCATTTATTTCTTCTATCTTTCCTATGAAGCACAAGAGTAAAGTGTGCTTCAAACAATTTTGAGGGCAAAACGAGAATATACATTTGAAAGAGCATCTAAAAAATAATTGATTTTTGAATTTTAATCAAAATCGTTAGAGCGAATTTTGAGAAAATCGAAAAAAACTGAAAAAGTACATCAGTAAAGTACTAGTACTTTTTGGCCGATTTTGATTAAAAGCTTATTTTGTCGGTCCCGGGGGGTGTTTAACTTAAATATAAAATTTCAGCCTCATAGCTCAATTCCTTCATGCTTAAAATTGAACACACACAGACACACAGATAGACAGACAGACAGACAGACAGACAGACCATGTCGCGAAAACCACTTTTTTGGATTCAGGGGACCTCAAAACGTGAAGATCCATCAAAATCTCGACATCGAATTTTTGACATGAAACCAATACTTTCTCTCTATATATATATTACATATATACATAGGTAAGAGAAAGTAAAAAATGAACAATGTACGTTTGCTTGTTTGTTTATTTTTATGTAAGCACACCATTTCGTGAAAACAGTTCTAACGCCCTAGGTTTTGGGAAAATTAGAGTACTAGTACATTACTGATAATTTTTAGTTTTGTTCAATTTTATAAAAAAAAAAAAACACCGAGCTTCCTCTCGATCAACCCGGAACTATTTATAAAAAAATCAATTTTTTTAATAATTAAAAAAAAATTAAATATATTCTCCCGGCTTCGAATATTAGTGACAAGACTCTCCCTTCTGATATCCTCGGTTCCCACTCAAAATGATAGAATAAATTATTTAAATAAATTGTGAACTAATTATTTTAACCCTGCCTTTAGTTATATCATGAAGGTATGTGAAGTGAGAATTAAAGAATATTTCAATTAAAGTTTTTTTTTTTTTTGTTTTTTTTTTTAAACATTCACTTTTTTCTCGTTCACACTCACACTCACACACATTTACACAGCCTTTTCGGCAACTTAGGCGATATAAGACTTTACGATAACCGTTATATATGATAATATCTATTGGGGGTCCAGGTATTCTTATTTAAGCCATTTGGTATTCAAATGGCTTGTGTTTGTCCAATGCATCTCATAAAAAATCTGGTGTGACAAGCACAGAACACAACTTTTGATTACTGAAGGAAAGAGAAAGTTGTGTGCTGTGCGACCAGTCACGCCAGAATTTTTTATAATGCAAATAACCTATTTCTCGTGGAAATCTAAAAATCTAAACAGAAATAATAAATGTACTCACCAAAAGGTAGAAATTCATGAATTCATGAAGGCCTCGCTGATAATATGTAGTTGGACCTTGCTCATTCATGATGTCAATTCTCGAAAGGGATTAGTGGGCTTCTAAAATACAAATAAAAAAATATAAATTAATTTTACTTTCTCGTACCCTATATATGAAATATATAGGAGAGAAAGTATTGCGATCATGTCAAAAATTCGATGTCGAGATTTTGATGGATATACATGTTTTGAGGTCCCCTGAGTCCAAAAAGTGGGTCCCGCAAATTGGTCTGTGTGTGTGTGTGTGTGTGTGTATGTCTGTGTGTCTGTGTGTCTGTATGTGTGGAACCATTTTTTTAGCATGAAGGAGTTGAGCTACCGGGTTGAAATTTTATATTTAACTTAAGTACCTTTGAAGAATCTCAAAATAAGCTTTTGAACAAAATCGGCCAAAAAGTACTAGTACTTTACTGATGTACTTTTTCAGTTTTTTTCGATTTTCTCAAAATTCCCTCCAAGGATTTTTTTAAAATTCAAAAATCAATTATTTTTTTAGATGCTCTTTAAAATGTATATTCTCATTTTGCCGTTGAAATCTTCTGAAGACCACTTTACTCTTGTTCTTCATAGGAAAGATAGAAATGGTTGCCATGGTAACGGAATTTAAATCTTTTTCTTTTTATTAGATTAAAAATCAATTATTATTTAAATTCCCATTTTTTTTAAATTTATTTGTGTCTTTAATTGTTTCAAAGAAAACATATATGTCTCTCTCTCACTTGCAAACATTATCGCCTGTCTCTACTCTTTTTAAATTCCCTTTCCACCTTATCTTCGCATAGAAACAATGTTAATTTCCTATAGGGATTTGTATGTTAATTTCGATTCAAAAAGGGGTCCCCTTTGGAACTTTTTACGCATTTAAAATTTTTTTTCCAATTCTTATGAAATTTTGTATTTATTTACGATTCTATATTGTGTATAAAATGTCCAAATATGAGATTAAAATTTTGAAAAATAACCATAGTTTATTTCAAGCAGTCAACATTTAAAATGCAAGTTTGAAACTAAGGTGCTATGGGAAACTAAATATATCTCGACACAAAAAATCTGGTGTGACCAGCACAGTGCGCAACTTTCTCTTACCGAAGGGTAAGAGAAAGTTGTGTGCTGTGCGCCAGTCACACCAGATTTTTTATTTATTGCAATAATTTTATATGTACCAGTATTTTGTCCCTTTCTTCATTTTGCATATGTTTTGAAATAAAGAGGCCCATGCATCAGTCTTAATTTATGAAGAGAGCAGGGGCGTGAAAATAAGCTTTTAATCAAAATTGGCCAAAGAGTATTAGTAATTTACTGATGTAGTTTTTCAGTTTTTTTAGATTTTCTCAAAATTCGCTCCAACGATTTTGATTAAAATTCAAAAATCAATTATTTTTTAGATGCTCTTTAAAATGTATAAGCTTATTCTCATTTTGAAATTGAAATCTTCTGAAGACCATTTTACTCTTGTACTTCATAGGAAAGATGTGTGCTGTGCAACCAGTCACACCAGATAGCCTCAACCTTGAATACTTTAACAGCTTAGGTATTAGTCTGCACAATTATTTCGAACAAGAACGTTAATCGTTTTCTCTCTCTTTCCCCCGCCCTCCCCCTCCCTCCCTCTTTCTCTTTGGCCATTCGAAGAGGAATTTATAAAATTTATCTAAAGCTGTCAAACATTCATAAAGTGTAAATTGGTTTAACTTTTTCCCCAAACGCTAAATTTAACACCAAATAACTCAATTTTTCACTTTTCTGTTTAATGATCGGAAGAAGCCAAAAACACACAGGCAAACTTCCGGTCCACCGGTGGACCGAAACCATTCCATGCCTCTTCTTTTTCTTTTCTTTTCCCTCTTCCTCTTTCTCAGTTTCTCTTTATATTCTATCGATTTTTATTTTATATTTTTTTTTAATGTAAAAAAAAATTGTTTTCAAATTCTTGCTTATTCATGCGAGGATTTTTTAAATTTTCGATATGTCGTCTTTTGGGAAATTATTTCGTCTTCTTCTTCTGACCTCGACTTATTCCCGCCTTGCGGGGTCGGCGGACCTCACTTTTTCCCTCCAACCCTATCATGCGATTTTGCGACCGGAAGAAATAGGACAGGCCGGCCCGTCGCACGGTCTGACACCTGTTGAAAAGAGGAAGGCAGAGACCTACAAAGAACTGAAGGACTGTCTGTCCCAGCTCGGGCAACTCGTGGTTGCCATTCACGTACCCACAAGAAGTGGGCCCCTGAGCAACTATTGGGAAATTATTTAAATATGATTAATAAGTTTTGATTTGAATGATCTTCAAGAATATGGCCAAATATTTGACTCATAAAAGAAGCAATCTTTAAAATTTTATAAATCTGGATTGAATTTTGAAATATATCAATAGATTGTTTTTGAGATTGAGAAAGTCTAATAACATCCAAAACAATTATTTCATGGTTCTTTAGTGAATTTTATTTTGTTGCTGATGCCATTTTTAAATCCTTTAGAATCGCTTTAATGTTTAAATCATGAACATCCATTCAAGCTGAACTATTTTTTTAGCTAAAAAATATTTTGCCTATATAAAAAACATCATACTTGCAGGCAAAGACATAAAAATTGAATCAAAATATAAAAAATGTATTTTCCATTCATCAACAATATCAATAATCAATTTTTCCTGCAGCTTTAACAGTTAAATGTTGGCCAATATGATTTAATACCTCCTTTCTTTTCAATAGTCTATTTTAATAGTATAAATAGCCCAAGGGGCTTGGAGTAGTTGGTAGCGTGCCTACCTTCTATACCGAACGTCTCGGGTTCGGACCCCAGGCAGTCCGATAATTTTATTTAAGGCATTTGGATACCAAATGACTTAAATAAAAATGCCTGGACCCCACAATTGATATATTAAACATACTGATTATCGTAAAAAGTCTTAAATGGCCTCAGTTGCCGAAAAGACTGTGTGAATGTGTGTGTGTGAATGTGAGGGTGAATGAGAAAAAAGTGTGAATGTTTTTTATTTAAAAAAAAAAAAAATAGTATAAATAATTATTGATTGTAGTAAAAAAACTAATGATTTTTTATTTTTGTTTGTTTCAGGTGCGGAAATCTCTTATTAGTTTTAATCAGATAGTCATCTCAAGTGAGTCATCAAATATATTATTATATTGTTTATTTAAAATAAATAATACAACCATCTGAGTGTGTGAACGTTTAATAATAATTGAAGATCAAAGAAAGGATTTATTTATTAAATATTTTCTAATTAAATTTAAAAAAATCGACATCGAATTTTTGACATGATCGTAATTATATGTGGCTAGCTAGCTTTAGTGAAATTATTATTATTTTTTTTATTTTATTTATATCATACATTATTTATGATTGATTAATGCAAAAGTCACTGTTTACATATAACGGAGAAATGTTAGAGTTGGGAGTCAAAAAATAAACAAAAATCAACACCCTGGAAACCTAAATACCGCCCAAGGTAACAATTTGCCAAACGGTTTCTTTTATATAGCTACAAATAACAAATAGAACATTAATAATTGCAGTCATTATTCTAATATAGTGAGTTACTGCTGCTGCTGTCCCTTCTAACTGTTCCTTGGATGGCTGCTGCCAGCCAAGCAACGGATCACATCTCCGTCCATTAGGCTTGTCTATTAATTATACTCGTATTGCCTTATATGCATAATTTATTGACATTCGACTCCATAAAAAAATATCTCGCTAGCTAAAGGATAAATAAATAATTTTGTTTGTTTTAATTTTATTTGTTATAATATAGTGTTTCTTATTTATTTTTTGAGTATTATGTTTATTAAAATACTACTTTCGCTTGCTTTTTAAGGCTGCTTTCACACGGGGCGGATTGGTGGCAACTAGTTGATTCCACAAGATTACTCAATTAGTCAACTGAAAATTGACTGTCGTATGAAGACTCATATTCACACGAGGCAACTTGTGTAATCAACTTCACTCCCGTGGCATTTACCCACCCAACTAGTGTAATCAGCTAGTTGCCTCAAATCCGCCCGTGTGAAACCAGCCTTAATCCTCGAAAGAAAAAGATGGAGATTTTTTTTCAAATTTTCTGAATTTAAGTAGAGAAGAAGCAAGTGCAGTCAAAAATCTCCTCTATTATCATAGGCGTAACTAGGGGGTGCCCCCCCCCCAGAAAGTTCCTTGCCCCAAGAAAAATTGAGAAAATATGGGGCTTTCCAGGCCCATCCTCAGCGAGAATGGCTGGTCCCATGCCTCCCCCCAGCCAAATTCACTAGTTACGCCCATGCCTACTATTTAGTTTTTATATAATACTTATCAAAAAAAAAAAAAACCTCGTCTGATGACGGCTCTGGAAATAAGGACTGACACGTTACTTTAATGTAGTTAGTTACTTTTCTGAATTATTAATTAATAAATAATCAGTGGCGCAACCAGGATTTGCTCCTGGGGGGGGGGGTTCGGGGGGTTCCGGGGGGGGGCTGATCTCAAAAATTTTTCTGTGAAAAATTTTTTTTTCGCAGAACCAAAGTTTTTTTGCCTTGCAGAAAATTTTGATTTCGCGGAACCAAATTTTTCCGCCTGCGGGGGAAATTTTCCGGTCCGTAAAAATATTTTACCATTTTTTTTTTAGAGAAGCTAAATTTTTGCCGCCCCGTGGAACCAAATATTTACCCATGTGCCGCCCGGGGAACCAAATTTTTTTCCCATGCGCCGCCCGCGGAACATTTCCTCTCTTCGCGAAACCGAAATGATTATATTTTTTCTTTTCTAAAATCTTTTCTAATTCTTTTGTAATATATATATTTTGATTTTTTTTATCTTCTGGGGGGGGGGGGTTAAAACCCTAAATCCCCCCCCTGGTTGCGCCTATGTAAATAATAAAACACAATTAATGACAAAAAGGTCAATTAATTATAATATTATAATTATCCTAGAATTTTGTTACATTTTTATTTACAGTTTGTTAAAAATTAACAAGAGGTTAAAGTTCCGTTTTATCCCTTTTGTTAACTGTAATCGGATAAAAAAAAGGTGCAAGATATAGAAGAGGAAGAGGTCATTTTGCCAAGAATAAACCAGAAAGAATGAATCGGCAAACAAATTTTGTTGTTGTTACTGTCAGCCATCTGTTGAGCTACTGTCTATTATGCAAATTATACTCTAACTGTTTGAAAAATTAAAAAAGATCGCCAAATTTATTTGAAATTATATTATATAATAATTCTTTCATATAGTTAGATAATTAAAGAAAGAAAGAGATAGAGATGATGTTGACCTAGATTTTGGGTTTGTAATTGAGATATTTTTACTTTCTATTACCTCTATATACTGTATGTTAATATATATAGAGAGAAAGTATTGGATTCATGCCATAACTTCGATGTCGAGTATGTATTCCTTCAGGATCAATAGAATTCTGACTATCGGTCCACTCCAGGGGCGGATTGCCCCCCTCCCCCCGAGAAGAAATAGGAATAAATAGGAAAGGGGTCCAAATGGCTATAGATGCCGACAAAGTCCTTAAATAAAAAAATAAAAAAAAAACCGTCCCCCCCCCCCCCCCCGACAAAATTGCATTAATCCGCCACTATTCGGAAACTTTACTCGAAATATGAATGATTTGTTTTAATGTCTCAAGCAACTTTACGGTAAAAAGGGTTTGACAACAAAATTTTTAAGCCTAATGAATAAAATTTCAGGATCAAACAAAAAATCCAGACAAAATTTAAACAATTTTTTTTGCCAAATTGAAATTAATCTCTAATCTTTGGAAAATCTATGACAAATTTAGCTAATTAGGAATTTTTGTTTGTTAATTAATTATATTTTTTACTTTCTTTGAAGTATGTCAGTTTAATCACAAATATAATACTTATGAGAAATGTGTTCTGAAAGCGAATGGTAAATGCATTTAAACACAAATTATAAAGATAAATATAAATAGTAATTTAACTATGTTTAAGTGTTTAAGATAATCAAAGAGTTATTTTCTAATTTGTCAGCGAAAAAAAAAAACAATATTTATTTTAAGGGATTTGTGTTGTAGAGAAATAAAATGAGTTAGTCAAATATTTACCTTTAACAAATAAAGCGAGTGAAAATGCCACCATCAGGATCATTGCAATCTAGCTTTGACGAAACCAGATGAATAGATGACTCTGAGGCTATTGAAGGTAACCGAAATAATATCTGTAAATAAAATATTAGAAATTACATTGAAAGCAAAAATAAATTAATTAAAAACGTTATTATTAATTTCTAATTATTTATCATAAGTAGACCTATATTAATTACTTCGGTCAGAATTTTAAATAGAGTCTACTTATGGTGTTTTCGTAAATTTGTGTTAAAAAAATACTTGATTGATGGTTATTTTCAGAAAATTGTTAATGATACCAAAATCGAAATTCTTCAAGATTTGAGATTCCATGAGATAGTTGCCTAGAAAACATTCGTCAATATTGGGACTGACATTTTTTAATAAGTTTTTTTTTATAAAATATAAGAATGTAAATAGAACAAAATTTTTTCAAATCTAGGCCTTTTTTTTTCTTAAAAAAAAAAACATTCACACTTTTTCTCATACACACATTCACACAGTCTTCTCGGCAACTCAGGCCATTTAAGACATTGACGATAACCGTTGTATTGAAAATATCTATTGGGGGTTCAGGCATTTCTATTTAAGCCATCTGGTATCCAAATGGCTTAAATAAAATCATCGGACTGCCTGGGGTCCGAACCTGCGACGTTTGGTACAGGAGGTAGGCACGCTAGCTACTACGCCAAACCCGGGGGCAAATCTAGGCCTTGAACTTTATAATCTCTGTTTTTCGAAATTCCGTTTTTTGGGTGTCTCAAAGAACAGAAAAAGACAAAATATTTCAAAAGCAAAAAATTATTCGATCTGTGATTAAGCTTAAGCAAGTCGTTAATTAGTATTTATTTTGCCCTAGGACCCGCGACCCTAGGTACAAATGGCCAGAATTCTAACCACTTCAAGCGGGCCTTGGTGAAGTTGTTAGAATTCTGGCCATTTGTACCTAGGGTCGCGGGTTCGCATCCCGTCCCATGCCATAAATTATTTAAATTAAATTGTCTACAATCAATTTAAATAAATAAGAAAGGGGTCTAAATTGCCATAGAAAAAGACCTTAATAAAAATTTAAAAAAAAAGTATTTATTTTAAATACAAGAGAGGAAATTTCCCAATGCGCTTTTCCACTCTCCTCGAAATAATAAATCAATTTTTAATTACTATGAAAATATTATTTGAGAATATTTATTTCAGACACCTCTAATTTATCAACATTCTATATGACTCTACACTGTTAATAAAAAATCTCGACCAATTTTTTTCAAAATAATGAAAGAAATATAATTAATTAATTTGACTTGATTACTTCGTAAAATTAACAGCTCTTTAAAACTGAACCCAAATCACAGGTTATTTGGAGAAAATAAATTATATGGATCCATATTTGGAGGCTCAATAATTGATGACCGCAAAACCACAGAGAGATTTAAAGTTAATATATCATTCAAATGTGAAGATAATAATAATATATAATTTTTTTTATTAAATACACAGTAATATTAAAAGAGGTTTCGTAATAAATTTATTCAAAGAAAATTCCGTTGTGGCTTTTGTCTGTGAGATTTTTTTTTTATTTTGACGATTTAAGAAAAAAAATAAAATAACACCAATTGGGCTCGTTTGTGAGAGAATGAAATCCTGACAAAAAAAAATTGAGGTGTCATTGAGGCCTGTTAGCGAAGAATGAGATGGATTAAGCGACTAACGGGGCACCAGGCCGCCAATGACACCGTTGCCGAAGTCAGTATGGAAATGGGCAAACAGGTTATGGCTGGGCTCTCAATTATGTTATTGCCAATCGAAAATGTAAACATTTATTATTAACTTTATTTTAACTAATAAATAGAATTATTTTCTTTTGCGGTTATTCTCTTATGTCACATCTCTCATATCTCTTGGTTATTATTATATCAACCTCACATATTAAAAAACGTCTATAACAATAATTTGCTGCTGTCAATAATTATTATACGACAATTTAAATGATAAAGAAGGACGTTGCGATACGTGCTTAGTAACACCACCATATCTTATATGTCTATCAATAACACAGGGAACAAAAAAGACCTTTTGTTTTGTTGCCGGGGCATTTGAAGCTATTTCTAGGTAATGGGTAAAAAAAGCCATCAGCTTTGCCCCATCACGTCTAGTTTTAAAGATATAGAGAAAATTAAATTTTAATTGAAAATGTGCTCTAAAGCACATTACCTAGATTTTTTAAAGACGTTACCCCTTAAAAATATGCAGATACACTATTTATATTTATTTAACCATATTTGTTCATAATTTCCCTCTAAATCAGCTCCGATTGGACTGAAAATTTATATATCTATGTAATTCATCTATCTGCATATTTTTAAGGGGTAACGCCTTAAAAAAATCTAGGTAATTAGAACCGCTTTAGAGCACATTTTCTATTAAAATTTAATTTTCTCTATAGCTCTAAAACTAGACGTGTTGAGGCAAAACTGATGGCATTTTTTAAATCAGCGCTTCCCAAATACGTTCAAATAACCCGGCAACAAAATCATTGTTTCCCTGTGTAATTCATTAAAGATCAAATTTTGATTCATATTATTATAAAATGAATTCATATTCAAATATTATTTTAGAATATTTGTTTTAGAATTTCAGGGAGCAAAATGCCCTTGAGGCAACAGCTAACTGCAATGCAAGACGGTTGTCTATCCTACAGGCGTTCGGTTGAGAATTGCAAGTCACTGTTGTCTTATACCTCCTTTAGCAAGGGCGGATCCAGAGGTGTTTCTCGGGGGGGGGGTAATCTGGTGTGACTCGTCGCACAGAACACTATTTTTTCTTAATTTCGGTAACTTAAAGGCCCATTCTGTACTTGTTTGCCAGAATATAAATACAAATCAAATTTTTAAGTATTAATTTTTAAAATTTTACATTCAAAATACATTTTTTTTCGAAAAAAAGTATTTTTTTCAAATCTCAACCCCCCTTTACCCCCCTTGTATCCGCCCTTGTCCTTTAGTAAATAATTTATTGAAAATATTTATGATGGAATGAGTAAAGTGACAAACTAGTTCAATTTTTGACATTCTGGTGTTTTCTCCCAATTCAAAATATAGTTTACATATATCTAAACGGGCTAATTATTACACCATCGCCACAATGAAAATTAGAAAGAGTAAGAGGGATTATTTTTTCAGGTAACTTTATTTTATTATGCCATTATAGTCTAAATGTATGGAATTTAAGTTCGTATTAAAAAAAAAAAAGAAATTATTCTAGTCTTTGAGTTTGGGAAAAGAAAAAAAGCCTAATTAATTTTAAAAATAAATTCTCAGAGACTGATCTTAGAATGAATATAAAATTTTAAACATTAAGGTTCATTGTCAATTAGGAAGAAGGAAAAAGGAAGAAACATTTTGCATTTTTAATATGAGAAAAGTTGATATAAAGGGAAGGGGAGGGAAGGAAGGTAATTATATTATATTCCCGAACTATTTCCGTTACATAAAAGATCCTGGTTCTTTTAGATGTTTAGTAGTAAACTATGTAAAGTGTAATTGATAATAACTGCAAATTAGTAGTAAAAATAACGAATGGTAATAAAGGAAATGAAAAATTTTAATTATTAATTGAAATAGCAATAACAAATTTGCATTAATGTAATTTTATAAAGTCTATTTATTATTTTTATTATTCAATTTATTTAAAGTAACTAGAGTTACTTCAAAAAATATGTAAAAATTAAAAACACTAGTTTATTTTAGAAATGTTAATTTCTAATTAATCTTTGAAACCTAGTTTTTTTTTAATTTTAAAATGATGCCAACAATGAGATTAAGAAAAATATATTTTTTCTAATTAAATTTAAACTATCAACCATAGGCTTTTTAATTTTTTAATTTTCATATATACGAGGGTAGGTCAATAAGTCCGTGACTTTTTGAATTTCTCACCTCTTAACTGAAATGGCAACACTGCACCTGTCAACAGGCAACTATCAGCTGACTCCTGTCGAAATTTGAACCAGCTGGGTCTTGTAGTTTTTGTTTGACATCCATTCATAGCAGACCACCTCGTGATTTCAGAAGACAATGCAGGCAAGGGCGTCCGCAGGATTTTTTGCAGGGGGGGGGCATGTCACTTCCAGATAAGTTAAAAAAAAAAGTACTTTGATATTAATAATGTTATACACCTCTTAGTATTTAAGGCTTTCTCACCGCGGCAAGGTGCATGTATAGTAAGAAAGATTTTTTTGTATTTTCTTTTTGTTTTATACATTTTTTTCTATCAGTTTAATTTTCCAGGGGGGCGCAAGTGCCTGGTTGCCCTCCCCCCTGCGGACGCCCATGAATGCAGGACAATGCAAGTGTCCACACATGTGCAGTTTCCATGGCAAAAATCCATGAATTGGGATACGAATTGCTCCCTCATCCGCCCTATTCTCCGGACTTAGCCCCGAGTGACTATGTCTTGATTCCAAACCTGAAAAAATGTCTCGCTGGAAAGAGATTTGACTCCAACGATGAAATCATCTCACAAACAAATACGTATTTTGATGTCCTCGACGAATCTTATTTCTGGAAGGGATTAAAAAAAATTGGAGAAACGTTGGACAAAGTGTATAGAGCTCAAAGGAGACTACGTTGAAAAATAAAATAATTTTTTATTCAAAAACCTGTGTTTAATTCAAAAAGTCACAGACTTATTGACCTGCCATCGTATATAATATTTCATCTAAAGCCGTCGATAGTTTAAATTTAATTAGAAAAAAAATATTTTTTCTAATCTCATTGCTGGCATCAATCTAAGATTTAAAAAATCATAACAAATGATCCTTTTAAACTTAAAATGCTATGAAGATGATAAATATGTTGTGAATTCCGATTTTATCTTAACAAGGTTGACGTTAAATACACAGTATAATCATTTAAGGCAGCGGTACTTAAACGCATGTGACCCAGCTTGTGTTGATATTCAGTCCAAAAAGCGATTTTCTGTTTAATAAAAACTTGTAAAAAAAACAGATACCCGAGCTCAAACATCAAATATCCCGTCTCAAAAGAAAGCTGATAAGCCTGCACAGACAACGAATCTCTTCACAAACATTTTTTTCTTATTTCTAATAATATATATAGGTCTACTATTATATATTTTTGAAAACAGAAAATTTTGAATTAGGTGCTTCTTCAAAATAAACGCCTACTGCTTTAACAAGACTAAATGGCATCACATGCCAAAAAGATGTTTAAAATTAATTAATTTGCTACCCGCTTAAGAAAGTAAACAAATGTACATGTGCCATTGCAATAGTATCGAGCCTAAAGCCTAATAGATAGACAGCCCAAATGGCACACGCACACTAAAGCATTCTTGTGTTTGTGAGAAATACCTTTTTCAAAGCAGACAAGAAAGGGAAAGCTTTAGTGTCGTGTGCCATTTTGGCTGCCTAACTATCGGGCTTTAATCTCAATACTATTGCAATAGATGGTATGTGACCCGAAAAAAAAAACGATGAATATCTATCCTTAATTAAGGATTAAAAGGAATATTTTTCTTTAAATCATGCCAAGTTAAAATTTATTTATCTCCTCTATCCAATTAATATTTGCCCAAGGCGAGTTTTTTTTATTTTCAAACATTGAATTAAATCGAAAAATAAAAAAAAAAATTATAATAGAGAATCTCCCAATATAAAAGACTTTTTATCTTCAAGTAGCGTTACAAATTTTTAAAAGAAAATGTACCTTAAAAAAAATTAATTATTATCTATAATAACTTTGAAATATTAATATGTTATTTATATAAACAAGCGCTAGGCTTTATAAATAAAAAGTTTTTAATCTTCAAAATATTTTTTTTTTTTTTTGTACTTTCTTTATACTCATTAATTTTAAAAAGACTTGATCAGAAGTGCCTAGTCAGAATAGATTTCGAGGAAAATGAAATTTTTTTTTATAATTTTGCATTATATTCTTAAAGTAAAGGGAAGGATGTCTGCACACCGCTTGCCCGGTTCACATTCTGTTTGAATAACTTCCTATTGAAATTTTAAAACTAATTTAAATGAAAATTATTTAAATTTCTATAATTTTTTGAATTATTCATTGTTGAAGTTGTGATATTTTCCATGGTATGGGGAGGATATTCAGAGCCTATGAATTAGGAGCTTCTGCTTGAAATAATTAATTCAAAGAAGACCTACTAATGTCCTACTGTGGATATAAAAAATAACAAGTTCTATATCCTCACCTGGGAAAGAGAGAGAGAGCCTTAAGCAAAAGTTGAGTTTTAAATTAAGATTTGTGTTTATATTTTTCAGGGTTGAAAGAAGGAAGTCATGGGCCCTGCTCTTACGTCGGTGGCCTTCCTAGTGATCGCTATATTCACATATCCACTTAACACATTTGGTGAGTTATTTACCCTTTATTGTCTCTTTATTAAAAAAAAAGTTTTCATTCTTGGGGCGACACAACAATATCCGCATTAGGTGCTACCCATGCTACGCCAATGTTTATTACCTCCAGAAATTTATTAGGGTGGTTGCCGACAAGTTGTTAAATTTACGCTGCACAATTAACAACTGAACAGAAGAGTTTCGAAACAATTTATTGAAAAATTAATTAGTGAGTTTGGCATTTTAGTTATCTGACTTCCAATAAAGGAGAAAATTAATAAATATTAAATTTGATTCCTAAAAAGTTCGAATGGATTTCAACAGAAAAAAAAAATCTGATGAGACAAGCCTTGAACACAACTTTCGATTATCGAAGGTAAAAGAAAGTTGTGTGCTGTGCGACCAGTCACACCAGATTTTTCATAAAAAAAAGGTTCAGATCTAAAAACCGAAGATTCGTTCAGATATATGGAACCATTTTTTTTTTTTTTATCGGATTAGTTTGGACATTGTGATGTGGATCTTGGGTTGGAATGCGATCATTTTTTCGTAGATTTTGCCCATCCCTGTTTTATATAATATTCAAGGGAACCCCTCAGACATGTTGTGTTATATTCTTCTTCCTTATCCCTATTCTTCTAATCTTCCCGTAAATTTTTTTTGTTGAAATAGTTGTATTTTGAAATGATTTTAAGCAAGTTATGAGAAAATGTACACTTAGATTTTTTCTAACTCTTAACATTTAACGGTTTAAATATTAGTTACAAGAAATTTTTGATGAGGCATTATTTAGGTTTAGAGCGGATATTAATTCAAGGTTGAATGGAACGATTTAATTATTTAACATGTTAAGTTGGAGATTTATTGCTGTGAAAATAACTTTCTGTGCTCATACATTCAAACATGAGTGTAAGTAGCGTTGTTTATTATCTAATTAGAAACTTCCCCTGGACTTTCTTTTAATGGACGGTAATTATTACCCGTTTTCATTTAAGGATTAAATAAAATTAAATTGTTTTTTCCCAGTAAAAAGAAAGTGTCTTATAGAATAAGGTTCCTGGCTTCTGGCCTCAAGGGGACACTTTATTCAATAAAGACACATTTTGGGGTGACAATTTTTTTGGTGCTCAAAAGAGTTAACAATTAAATTTAAATATATATCGACACTCTCAGAAGAAAAGTGTCTAACTCCACTTTTTTTCGAAAATCATTTTTCTGTATTTTATGTTGAAAAATATAATTCTCCAGGTGCCCTGACCTGGGTAAGAGCGTAATTCAAATTTTTCAATTCGAAAAGTTGCCGCACGAAAAGTGTTTAACATTGGCTCTAACAATGACAATGAAATGTTTTTTGGCTCTCCTGAAAAATAAACAAAAATGGAGTTAGGGCACTTTACTAATTAGAACGTCGATATCTCTGATGTAATGTAATGCTAAGCATTTTGGTTGCCTAAGCCACTAAGTTCTACTTTCGAGCAGATCTGGAGGTGGCGAATAAATATTTAGAGCTGGTTTCTTCATTCATGATCAAGTAACTGGCGACTTAGCCTTAAAATGAAGAAACCCACTTCAGTTCCATATTATAAAATATATCATATATCAAATATTAAAAAAATAAAATGATGAAATGCGGTATTTATAACATTTTTTTTAAGAGGGTTTCTTTATTACAAGAATAAGTAGCTTAACAAAGGACAAGTTATATGAACATGAATAAACAACCCTTGAATAAAAAAATTAATTGCTGCTTTTCTCATTAGTCTCAACATTTCATTCTAGTAAAATACATATGCACCTATCTACAGGGGCGCCGGAACGAATTTGAATCAGGGGGGGCAAAAAAATTTTTTTTGGAAAATTAAAATAATTTAATATGTTTAAATAGTATAAAACAAAAACAAATCTACTATAAAACTTTAAAAATTTTAAATAAAATCACAATTTTAATAAAATTAAAATTTTAAAAAATTTGGTAGTGATTTTTCAAAAATTTTTGGAAAAAATTTGGAAAAAAATGAATTTCTTACTCTTTTAATTTAGAAGATTTTATTTTTCAAAAGTAAAAATATATTATTTTTAATAATAAATGAAATAAAAGAAGAAATTTTGCCCCCCCTCTGCCCCCCCCTGTAGGATGCCAGGGGGGGCAATGTACCCTTGCCCTCCCCAGTTCCGGCGCCTATGCCTATCTATGCGTTTTATTAAATGCTAAAAAATTTTAAAATAAAAATAAAAAATTCAAAATTTTAAAATAAAAATAAAAAATTCAAAATTTTAAAATAAAAATAAAAAATTCAAAATTTTAAAATAAAAATAAAAAATTCAAAATTTAATTAATGTAAATAAATTTTGATGATTAGTATATTTTCAAAGCTATACTTTGACTTTCCAGGGTCATAGAAATTTTTCGGGTTGAAGAGGAGGGGGGGGGGGGAGAGTGACTGAATGATCCTAGAGGTAAATGAAAAAATTTTAAAGAATAAGCTTATAAAATACGTATTTTTTTTTATAATTTATATCAGTATTTATTGATAAGGGGTTGTTAGTAAAAATAAAAAGAAAGAATGACATCATTCAAACTAATTTAAATATGATATAGTCTAATTGTTCAATTTTTTCTTCCAGGCGCCAGTACAAGTATAGCATTTGAAAAATTAACAGACTTCGATTTTCGAGGGACAACTTACTATACAGCAAAAAATTTAACATTAAACCAATGTCAGAGTTGGTGTCATGACGAACCAGCTTGTCAAGCGGCGTCTTTCAGGTAAATTTATTTTTGTTGAAAAAAATAAATAGGTAAAAGAAAATGTGAAATTTAGTTTTTGCTTGGAAATGTAACAAATCAAATTTGCATCCTTTATTAAATAATTTCGTACTCTCTTAATCCGAAAAACGTAAAGACTTTCTGAGGAGAAATTCCTCGTCTTACTAAACACGTAAGAGTTATTTTGAAAATTTTACTAGCATTTTAACGTTATAGCTATAATTAGCTTCAAACAAAAGAGTTTCTGACAAAATGTTTGGATCATGGATGTCCAAAGCAAATTGTAGCTGTGTCAAAAAAATTTATTTATTGGCGCATCTAAATATTAATTATAAATAAAGCCCGGATTCCTATGCAATTGCATATTCTATTTACTAACATGTACGTCCCGAAAAATCAATTTTCATCCGAATCGTGCCTTCTTGGCACTATAATTCAAATTTTGTCATTATAGGGTGATTTTTTTTTTTAGAGTTACACAATTTTGAGTTGGTAACACTGCTTTATTTGACAACCCATTTAACAGCTGACAGATGCTTTTTGTATAGTTTGGTTTGACATTTCATTATGAATAGACTTACACCAGAGCAACGCTTGCAAATTGTTGAAATTTCTTATCAAAATAATGGGCCTGTTCTCCAAACCTATCGGGCACTTCGTCCATTTTATGGCTTACGCAACCGTCCTTCAGAGCGGCTATAAATAAGCAGAAATGTCGCATTTGGAGTGGGGATAATCCACAAGCTTTTATTGAAACACCATTACATCCACAGAAAATTACTGTTTGGTGCGCTTTATGGGCTGGCGGAGTCATTGGTCAATATGTCTTCAAAAACGATGATGGTCAGAATGTTACTGTCAATGGTGAACGGTATAGGGACATGATTAGAAATTTTTTCGTACCTTAATTAGCCGACATTGATCTTGCTGACATGTGGTTCCAACAGGACGGAGCCACATGCCACACAGCGCGCGCTACAATTGATTTACTCAAAGAAACTTTTGATGAAAGAATAATTTCACGTAACGGTCCAATTAATTGGCTACCAACTACCGTGTGATTTAACCCCATTGGATTATTTTCTTCGGGGTTATGAAAAGTCACATGTCTATGTCGATAAACCAGACACAATTGAACAGCTGGAAATCAACATTCGAAGAGTTATCGGCGAAATACGGCAGCAAATGGTGCGAAAAATGGTGTTCCAGATTACGGCTTGTACGCGCCAGCCATGGAGGCCACATGGCCGAAATTATATTTAAACATTAATGTCAATTAAATTTTGTATCCAATAAAGCCCGTTTCATTGATATTAAAAATATATTTCTTTGTTTTATTATGATTTAAACTTGTGTAACTCTAGCATATTTAGGGGACAAAAATCCGGGCTTTAATTATAAAAAATATATGAAATCTTATGTAAATTTATTAATTCAAGTGAACTTCACAAAGACTAGCTAAAACATCTTAACCAGTCCTTATGATGTCTAGTCATATGGTATCTATGGGTTTTCTCATATGTCAAAAGACTTCTTTCTAGACTCTGAGATATGAGAGCACAAAATTTCGTTCAGTTAGTTTCTATGGATCTATTTTTCCTATAATAAAATTATTATGGTGTGGGACAATTTTTTATTTCCTTAGTTTAAAAGCATAATAAAATGTTTATTTGTTGGCTAGTTTCGTAATGAACCCTCTGTCGCCGAAACAAGAAACATTGTGTCAATTGCAAAATGCGACGAGAGCTAACGACCCCCAGGAGAAGCCTTTGCGCTCAGTCAACATGTATTATATGGTCAAGATGCATCTTAATTCAGGTAAATGTCATGCCATTTTTATTAGTGTGTGTGTATGCATGTATATGTATGACCTTGCCTTTGCAAAATTGTCTAGATTTTTTGTTGTTGTTGCTAAACATTTGAGCAATGAAATGAATGAAATGACCGCGTCGCGCATCGTTGAATTGAGACCATTGAACTTCAAACTTCAAATTCTCGTATCCCGAGGCAATAAACACTTCTTTTCTTCCTTCTTCTTACGGAAGAGATAAGATATTATTGTTGCATCCTCATAAAAAAAAAAAACGTCCCGACTGGATTTTTCTTCGACTCATAAGGAAGAACTTTTTGATTCGCATAATAGACCCAATTAAAATTTTTCAATTTTGCCTCTAGACAGTTTTGATAATTCAATTTATCATACTTGTTATTATGATTTTTAGATAACATATTACTGAGGTGACTAATCTCATCATACAATTTTTTGCTTCCTTATCTTAGTTTGTTACAATATTGTTTGGCCAGTTTACACAATTTTTACTTTCTCTTACCTATGTATATATGTAATATATATATAGAGAGAAAGTATTGGATTCATGTCAAAAATTCGATGTCGAGATTTTGATGGATCTTCACGTTTTGAGGTCCCCTGAATCCAAAAAAGTGGTTTTCGCGACATGGTTTGTCTGTGTGTGTGTGTGTGTGTTCAATTTTAAGCATGAAGGAATTGAGCTATGAGGCTGAAATTTTATATTTATGTTAAACACCCCCCGGGACCGGAAAAATAAGCTTTTAATCAAAATCGGCCAAAGAGTACTAGTACTTTACTGATGTACTTTTTCAGTTTTTTTCGATTTTCTCAAAATTCGCTCTAACGATTTTGATTAAAATTCAAAAATCAATTATTTTTTAGATGTTCTTTCAAATGTATATTCTCGTTTTGCCCTCAAAATTGTTTGAAGCACACTTTACTCTTGTGCTTCATAGGAAAGATAGGAGAAATGGTTGCCATGGTAACAAAATATAAATATTTTCCCATACTTATAAATTTTACACCTGAATTCAAATATTTCCTACTGCCGGGAACTAAATACATGTCGACACAAAAAATCTGGTGTGACTGGCGCACAGTACACAACTTTCGATTACCGAAGGTAAGAGAAAGTTGTGTGCTGTGCGCCAGTCACACCAGATTTTTTGAAATATTTTGTCATTGACGGATATAAAGCAGGGCAAATCAACTCGGGGAATCTCAAAACATAAAATGTAATTTTCCTAAATTAAAATTTATAAAAAGATGAGACTTAATTTACTTACAGTGTCAGTGAGTTTCTGTAAAAAGGCTGTGCAAAGGTATAGTGGGTAGATCGGTGAGTGAAGCTACCTTTACATCATAACTGAAAAAAAAACGTGAAAGGGGAAAAAAAGGATTAGAAATAATAATAAACTGGTGTTAATTTTCAATAAAATTTTTTAAAATGAACTTTTTGGCAAAAAAATTAATTTACAGCACTTTAATACTCTTTTAATATTAATTTTGAGAAGCAACATACATGTATATAAATGAATTGTTTTAAAAATATTGAGGAGAAATTTTATTCACTTTACATAAGGGGACCTTAAAAAATAAGTATTACAGTAGAATCTTGTTAATTCGAACTTCTATACTCCGGCATACCGGCTAATCCTGGGTGTAGAAAAGCCACCTCTTCGGGATATTTCAGCCAAAAAAGTGGTAAATTTAAGAAAACAAAGTGTCATTACAAATTTTTTCAAGTGATAAATATTAAATTTTGCATTATATTAAATGTTTCGGATAATTTTCAGAATCCGGCATAGAGCCGGTCCCGTTTAGGCCGGATTAGCAAGACTCCTCTGTATATATAAAATTTTAATTTAAAAAGGTTTTGTAAAATGCATTTAATATTTTCTAAAATTATTAAGTTTACAAAGCTATCTAAAAATAAAAGAGATTAGGTAGGCCTTTATCTCTCTTCCGATATTTGGTAGGTGATTTCCAACTTTTCATTCATTGAGGGGGGATGGACTTTTTAGGTAATTATAATGCATTCTCTATGGTTCATATACTTTGGATACGGCCATGGCCATTATGGCTCTAAAATTTAAAAAAGAATGTAGAAAATGGTATAAAATCATAAAAATACAACCCATTAGTCGAAAGAGTGAATGAATATTCAAAATAAAGAGAGCTTATTGTTCTAAAAGATTAATTGATTTTGCTAGTAATGAAAGATGTTAACTTAGTGGCCCAACCCGGGGGGAGGTTTAGGCTTTTATCCCCTTCCCCTTCTCAAGAAAAGAGAAAATAGATTTATGTATATATTAAACGTATATTAAGTCTACAAATAGAAAAAATAATAGCTGCCTGACTTTATTTTTAAATGTTTCTTAAAAAATGCTCACTGTTGAGCCACCCCTTAAAAAATTGTTTTTCAATTTAAAAAATCATTGTGTGGTTTTATGAAACCACGATGCAAGTGAAACTTTTTTCGGATCGTAGGCGTCGAGTGAAAGATAAGTTTTAGTGGGGGGGACGCCCCCCTAGTAGCGCCAATAAAACTTTCTGAGGTCTGGAATATCATTTTTCAATTAATTAGATCCTAGAGAAGCGTCATTTTAAATTTTATTAAAATCGAGTGAAAGATAAATTTTAGTGGGGGGACGTACCCCCTGGTAGCGCCAATAGAACTTTCTGAAGTCTGGAATATCATTTTTTAATTAATTAGATCATAGAGAAGCGTTATTTTAAATTTTATTAAAATCGAGTGAAAGATAAATTTTAGTGGGGGGACGTCCCCCCAAAAGAACTTTCTGAAGTCTGGAATATCATTTTTCAATTAATTAGATCCTAGAGAAGCGTCATTTTAAATTTTATTAAAATCGAGTGAAGAATTAAAAAAAAAAAAAAAAACAATAATTTTAGGGGGGGGGGGGCGTAGAGCGGAAATTATATAATAGTATAGATATAGATAATCAATTTGATTTATATAGGCTTACTTTATTTATATTGTGATTAAATAAGTATAAATGCCGTAGCGTAGTAAAAAAAAAAACCTGGTGTGAGTCGCCATGACGTCACAACTAGTGACGTCATGGCTTGTAGCGTCATGGCTTTTTACGTCACCTCGTTACAAAGCGACATACTGATAGAAGAACCAAAAAATTCGTAGTGATATAATAAAAGTTTCACTTTAATAAAAATCGCAAAAATTTTCTCAAACATGAGTGTCCCTTAAAAAAAAATCAAAACTCCTCCGGAACAAATCCTGGTTGCGCCACAGTGTTAACTAGCAAAGAATAAATATAATTTTTTTTTTTTTTTTTTCGGCTGTTAGCTGCTTCCTTTCAGCCCCACAAATTTTTTTTTTTTACAATAAATAAAAATTAATATAGCCCTAGAAAGAGAGGATACATCATAGAGTAAGAGAGAAGGAATTATTGTTTATCAAAGAGCAAAGAGAGATTATTAATGACATCAAAAGAAATAATCCTAGATAAATTATAATTAACAAAAATAAAAAGGATTGAAGGAAAAATACCTGGTTATATTGATTGTATAATGGAGATTGGAGAAGGAAAGGCATCGTGAATTAGTTGTCATGTTGGAGTCTATAAATGGCGGATGGTCAAAGCGGTGTTTTCTGATAAGAGGCGATGGATGCTTTAGTTAGGTTATGATTGGTTGCTGTTTCAGCTCACTACTGCAATGCGAAAAGGCGAACGACGGCTAGACGCCTGGTGCTAAACAATCGAAATAAAAAAATCACGTGACTTTAGAGTGCAATTCTATTGGCCAAAATATTTCTAAACAATCAATTTTAAAAATAATAAAAATACAACAAAAATCGAAAGCATTGCTGAAAGCAATAACTCCGATGAATATTTATTTTAATCATGGCGCAAATGGCCATGGCAGCTGAAAGCACCCTAACAATAAATAATAATATTAATAATTTTAATCATTTGGATACCGAATGGTGTAAATCAGGGGTGGCCAAACCAAATAATAATCTTGCGAGCCACTTTGGAAATCCGCGGGCCACATATAAAATTGTATATCCCCATATTAGATTTAGACCCATTATAGACAGGGGTAAAAAATTGAAACATAATGAATTATTATTATTGTGTTTACAATTATTATTACATGTAAACATTTAAATGTAGAAGAGAAATACATATATGTTAATTCAATGGTTTTCACTACTTTGGCCATTATAAAATAAATATATTTTGTAAAAGTGTGATGAATCTCGCATGCCATGCCGGAAAAATGTTCAAGGCGGGCCGAATGCGGACCGCGGGTTTGTCACTCCTGGTGTTAATAAATGTGCCTGGATAATTTGAATCTTAATACCAAGTATATATAGTTGAATATCAGTTGATACGATACAGGACAGAGGAGTTAACATGGTACCAACAAAGGTAGCATTCAAGGATGGGGAGAAACAAATTCCAAAGAACGCCCTTAATTTGTGTTCATTCATTAATATTGAAATATAATCGTATGGAGAATATTGAAATAAAAATAAATATATAGCCTATTTAGAGAAACTCAATTTATGAATTAGGTTTTTCATTGAAATTATTTTTGGGTGTGTTTTAGTGACCGTATTAGATGGATGCAATAAGTTTTTAAAACAGATTACGTCCTTTTGTGAATTTTACCTTAGTAAATTCAATACAATGGCAATTTTTTTTAAAATTAGATTTTTTTGAAAAAGATTCTTGGAAAGTCTTTTTTTCTTATTGTTATAAAAAAAATATATTTGTTGTTTATTCTAGTTTAATTAAACACTAATGATGACTCAACTTGCTTATTCTTATTTATTTTCTTATAGTAAGGATGAATTTTTTTTTGATCTTATTACTTTTTTCCTCTATTGCAAATCAAAATCGTTTCAAAATGAATGATTTTGCTATTATATTTTATTTTATAAGAATGACTTGACTGGAAAAAACAAGTTGAAACTTAAACTAATGAAAAAATTCCACTAACTTAATTAAAGAAAATAAAATTACTTTGAAGGTATATGAACTCAATAAAATCTTGATATAAATTAGTTTGGTATTATTTTATATAATCAAATATTTATTAATTCATATACCCGAAAAAATAAGGGTGTGCCGCCGGGAGTTGAATAACGAATCCACCAATTTGTACTCTGTGTGCCCTTACGGCTAGACCACAGCAGGGCATTCGGGTATATGAATTCACTCAGAAGGCAATTTTAGTTAACGGGAGAAATGGACCCGAATTCGGCGCCACAAATTTCCCTCTACCAGGTGTAACTTTTTTCGGGTATATGAATTAATAAATATTTAATTATATAAATCTCCATTTCGCGGTTTACATACGCGATGTACCATCTATTGCAATAGTATTGAGAATAAAGCCCGGTAGTTAGGCAGCCCAAATGGTACACATTCACTAATATATTAAAAAGATAAATTTTTATGGTAATAAAGGCCGATCGCCCTAATGTCTGCTTTGAAAAAGATATTTCTTAGACAGACCAGCTGCCATTTGGGCTGCCTAACTTCCGGGCTTTATTCTCAATACTATTGCAATAGATGGTATATAATATCTTAAACATTATATATGTAATATCTTAGGTACTATTTTAGTTTTTAAATAGTAAAAAAAATTATTTTTGCAAATACAATACAGTACACCAAACTTAATCCTTTAGAATAAAAACTAAAAGTAAAATATTGAAAGTTTATATAGTGAAAAAAAAATTGTATAGAGAGAGTTTTTGAAATTATGTTTTGTGTGTAGATAAGGTGTGTGTTCGCCCCTGGGCATTTGAACGAGTCCCAAACAAGATGATCCGGGGTTTGGACAACGCCCTCAAGTTCGTCAGCAGCAAGGAAGCCTGCCTCACAGCTTGCCTCGAGGAGGTCAGTTCATCATCAATACTAAATTATAAAATCCAGGTTAGATCGAACGAACAGGGCTAGGCTCGCCTTCAAACGAGCCAAATCCGCATGTTTGAGGTGTGCGGATCGGGCTCCCGAGCCGAGCCGGCAGAATGCCCAAACGGATCTATCCAGGCTCGGCTCGGCTTGGCTCGTGAGAACCCACACACGGGCCGATTTGGTTCGTTTGAGGGCGACCCGAGTTGGGCTCGAGTAATAAAGTACGGCATGTATTAGGATATCGAAAGTATAGATAGCTAAAGGGGGAAGAAATTGACCAATGATTTCTGGAATAAAATTATTTTGTGTAATAAATTTTATATATTGATTTATTTATACTATTAATACTATATATACCACTAGGAACAAATGTATTGAGTCAGTTAGCAACTAACGAATTGTGAATTTTGCTATAAATTAGCAAAATACGAATTTCTTTAATTGACAACCGTCTCAATACATTTGTGACTAGAAATATAACTATTTTGTTCAGAGTTAAGCGCTCCATACACGCCGTACTTTGGTACGCGAGCCGGATCCGGCGATTTTTCACCACACAGGCCTACGAGTCTGGCTCGCGAGCCAAATTCGCATGTGTCGCGTACTAAAATATGGTGTGTATAGGGTGCTTTAGTGTTCATTTCATGTAAGATATCCTATTTGAGTGTTCAGAGTTCTAGAATCCGTGTAAAATTTATGTGTGAAATAAATTTTTTAATAAATTTAACAGATGTAATAGTAGGCTATAATTAATCAAATTATTTGTTAACTCTGTTGAAAAATATCAAAGATAAATAGTCATGAATTCGAGCATGAAAATTATAGGTATTTATTAGCTATCACATTGCTTTTTTTCCATCTAAAAAATCTCCTAACCAGTAATTAGAGGAAAATCACTAAATTCTTTGATATATATAATTCAGACAGGATTGATAGCTATCAAAAAATCTACATATTGTTAATGTTGAATTAAAAAATAAAAGTCAACGTCAAGAAGATCGTACAACGAACTTTACAAGTGATCCGGAAACAAAAAAAAAAATTCCTAAATTCAAAAAAGAAATTATATAGCTACTTATATAAAGAAAGATAGAGAGAGAAACAATTATAATGTTAAATTCTTAAGGGAAGATATAAATTTAAGAAATTATTATAATTTGAAGTTATAAAAATGTAGCCTATGTCGTTATTATTAATAACCGTAAAAAAAAATATTTTATAGTTGAATAATTTTTCAAATACTTTTATATGCTTTTTTGAGGGTTTCGGTTGAATTGCGATAGAATAACAGGTTCAAAAAAACTCTGATTCCGTAAAAAAATTATCTATAAGTAAAGAGAAGATAATAGTGATAATTTCAAATTTTTATATAGAGAGAAAAAGATCCGATTATTAGATTGATGTTATATTAAAATTATTCAAATAATTGAGGAAATAAGAATCCTGTTAGTAATTTGATTTATTATGGGTAATATACCTATACAGGATGTTTTAAATCTTCGTAGATGCATTTTCTAATTTATTTATTTATGAAATGATATGAACTTATAATTAATATTTTTTAAATTTGATTGTATTACTTTCAATGACTTTTTGATTCAGAAATTTAAAACATTTGTTTCCTTCTAAAAGAATGAAGAAATAAATCCAGGGTTTTTTTGCACTTTATAGGCATTTCTATTAGATAAATTATTGGACAAATCTGGTGACGGCCATCATCAGTGTCACAATGTGAATTGTAGTGGAATTGTGTATTTAGCTAATATGATTCAAATGGAAACAGCTGGATTTATTTGCCTGAATTCTTAGGCTGAAAGCACACCAATTGAGCAAAACGCTCTTAGACAAAACGTTTTGATCAAGATCAAACCGATTTGCTCAATGCTCAATTGTGTTTTGCCTCCTAAGGATTGAAAAAACAGTTTTAGGCACTATTAGTCCAAAACGTTTTGTCCGAAAACGTTTTTGCTCAATTGGTGTGCGTTCAGCCTTATATATTAATACTTCTTTCCAGCACCAACCCACCTTCAATCAATTAAAAAGTTTCCGAAGTTTTCTGAAAAGATGTAGAGTAATCGATTCCCATCTCCTTCTTCTTCAGATTTTCATCATTTTAAAAAATAATAAATATTTTGACTGTTTCAGCGACGTTTCACCTGTCGTTCTGTCGAGTATAATTATGGAACGATGCAATGCCATCTGAGTGAATCTGATAGAAGATCTACTGGTTCATATATTCAGTTTGAAGATGCCCAGGGGACAGATTATTTTGAAAATCTCTGCTTGCGATGTAAGTATCTTCTAAAAAAGAGAATATACAAGGAATTATAATATTAAGAAATGATAATTAAAAATATCCTAATTTCATTTTTTTTTTTATATTTTTAGCAAAACAAGCATGTAAAAGCAACAAAATTTTTGAAATTCCCAAAATTGGGGTAAGCGATGACAAAGTTGCACAATATGCGTCATTACATTATTACGTCGATAAAGAATTACAAGTAAGTAGCATTATTAGACGTCTAGTGCGAATTATTGTCAGAGTCATCAAAGTGATAAATAACAACCGACCCAGTATTGGACCATTTTAATGTTTGTTATCAAAAATGTATATATTTCTATATTTTGTAATAACATCTATTTTTTCTATTACTCTTGAGAAAATATTTTTGAGATTTCTTTTTTTTTATTTTCCAATTTATCATTTCATGTAGCGTTAAGGCAATAAATAGTAAAATAAAAATTTCTTCTTTTTTGCTGAATGCTTACAAAGACTTAGAAATAAAAAGATTATTTGTTAATATAGTGATTCTCAACCACTGTACTTTTGTGTACCGCCAAATTTTATAAATGTACCGGTATATAGTAAAAATTATAATGCTTTTTTTTATTACGGGTAAAGTTTAGTTTAAAAAAAACCAACATAAAAAGGAAAAAAATTAAGATCGAGATTTTAAATGAAGAAGAAGATATGAGTAGCATTGTCATATTTACGACTAAATATAAGAAACTGTACATTGCAATCAGTCGTCAGCAAATAAAATTTCTGTAAAATAATTGTTTAAAATTATTAAATGAGAGCCCTTCCCAAATGACGCCACGGCACGTACAGTGAGGGACAATATTAAGTTCCACCCATGCGTTTTCTACTTGTGATTATTTCATTGTTTTTAAAAAAATGTTACATCTTTTTTAATGGAAACTTTCATGGTCCAAACCTAGAAAATTTCCAATTAAGATTTTCATTTTCTTTCATAAAAATAATGAAATAATCGCAAATGAAAAACGCTTAGGTGGGACTTGATATTGTCCCTCACTGTACATCCTGCAAAACTTCAAAATAAACCTTCGAGAATTGATGAAATTCTGCTTGAGCTGTTTCTTGGATAAAAAAAAGGCTGAGAATCACTGTGTTAATAGTTTGAAAATGTATATTAAGTCGATCTGACTTGTTGAGAAGTGTGGTTGTAGTTTGGGTGATTGAGAAAAAATATGGCATATCTGCCATCATTCTAAGTTTAAACATTTTCTAAAATTAGTGAAATATTCCCTCTAAGGTGAATCATGAGACGTCGTGTCGTGTAGCCTGTGATATAGAACATGAGTTCCTGTGCCGATCGTTCCTATACCGAGGACCACCTATCGGTAATCAATACAATTGTCAACTGTTTCACTTGGATCATTGGACAATGCCTGATGGACCTAGCACCTATCTAAATGCTGAAAGGCCCCTAATAGATAATGGTGAACGCATGGGAACATACTATGAGAATGCTTGTGAAAGTAAGTTCTTAACTCCATGACTTTTAATTAATCTAATGTATTGTTTTCAAAATAATAATAATAATTAATAAAATTTTAGAAACTACGAACGCCCATGATGGTACTCTACCAGTGGATGTTAATCTCTCTGATGATTCTTCTGTCAATAACATGACAAGAAGTGATATTAATTGTGATAAGACTGGAACTTGTTATGATGGTGTGTATTAATTTTTTAATGTTAATAAACAGGAGTTTTTATATTTCAAGTATGCAAATAAATTTATGGTCAATAAATTTTTTTAGTTTCTGTAAATTGTAAAGATACTAGAATTGCAGTACAAGTGAGAACAAATAAACCTTTCAATGGACGAATTTATGCTCTTGGTCGAAGTGAAACCTGCAATATTGATGTGCAAAATAGTGATCTCTTCAGACTTGATCTCACAATGAGTGGTCAAGATTGTAATACTCAATCAGTAGTAAGTACAGGATGAATAATTAATAATAACTAAAAGGAGGAGTTTTGATAATGACACAAAAGAAAAAAACTTTTCGTAGTTTTGTTTTTTGGCTATTTAGATAGAATCTAGTAAAAATTGTTTACAATTCTTTCTTGGAAAGTTACACTAAAACAGAAAATCTAAAATGTTTGAAAGTGAAAGGTAAGAAAAAAATTTGTGAATGTGTTAAGTAAGAAAAGACGAACACTCATTATTTTTCATCACTAGGTAAAAAGCAAAGATTATTGTTCAGGCCTTTAGCCCTTGGCCCCTACAAAGCAAAGTTTATATAAATTATAATTTTTTTTTCACTGTGGCTTATCCCTTTTTTTTTTCTAGCTCATTTTTATTTTCATTCTCCGCCCTATCCTGCGCATCCTCACACTCCAAACCCTTATGCCTGCTGTCCTCAATTACATCAATTACCTCAGTCCATCCATCTTCTTTTGGGCCTTCCCCTTGGTCTCTTTCCTTCCACCTTCAAATTTAACATTATTTTCCGCACATTCTCTTTTTCTCTTCTCAACACAAGACCAAACCATCTCAACCTACTTTCCTGGATCTTTTTCGATGCCTCCACCACTCCTACCATTCCTCAGATCTCATTACTTACTCTATACCTACTTGTTCTTCCCAATGCCGATATCACTATTCTCATATCCGCCCATCCAACTTTATTTCCTGCACTTTCTTTATCAGCCAGGTCTCACTCCTATAAATCTCGTGGATTACCGTGTTAAAGATTTTTCCCTTCGCCTTGGCATTTGCCTTTCTATCGCAGAGAACTCCAGACACCCTTCTCCAATTAATCCCACCAACTTGAATCCTGTGGTCTAGTTCTTTATCAAGTCCCCTCTCAGAAGCCACAAATGCAGTTTTTCCCCCTGTAAATATATAAATTATAATAAAAATCAAACTATTGCGAATAAAAACAATAGGTAGAACACTTCTTTGTTATAAATAAATAATTAAATTTCCATTTGATTTAGAATTAGAGGTACAAATCTAAAAAAATAATTAAATAATTGATTTTTTTACTATTTTTTAGACTGGTGTATATTCAAATACTGTTGTCTTACAACATCATAGTGTTGTAATGACAAAAGCTGATAAAATCTATAAAGTCAAATGCACGTATGATATGAGTAGCAAAAATATCACATTCGGAATGATGCCAATTCGGTAAGTTACCGATATATTTAGAATTTTCACAATCAAAAGGATAAGGTTTAATCAATTTCTTTTCCTTTTAGTGATCCAGAAATGATTAGCATCACATCAGCCCCAGAGGCACCACCACCTAGAATTAGAATCGTTGATAGCCGTGGCCGAGAAGTAGAAACTGTCAGGATTGGTGATAAATTGACTTTCCGAATTGAAATTCCTGAAGATACGCCTTATGGCATTTTTGCAAGAAGCTGTGTCGCAATGGCCAAGGATAGCAAGAGCACGTTCCAGATTATAGATGATGACGGGTAAGTTTATCTTTATGGGTGCAAATCAAAACTAAACTTTAAGGTTTGGAGATAGTGGTCCTCTATCAAAATTTAAACAATTATTTGATAAAATTAACCAAAAGACAAAAAAAATCTTAAAATTATATTTTAGATTTAATCGAGCAAGTACAGTGAGGGACAATATTAAGTCCCACCCATGCGTTTTCTACTTGTGATTATATCATTGTTTTAAAAAAAAATATTATATATTTTTAATGGAAACTTTCATGGCTCAAACCTAGAAAATTTCCAATAAAGATTTTCAATTTCTATTATAAAAACAATTAAATAATAATCACAAGTAGAAAACGCATGGGTGGGACTTAATATTGTCCCTCACTGTACACTTTCCTTCCCTAATTCAATTTTTGTTAGTTAAAATAGTTACTATGTCTAGAAGCATACATAAATGACTAATGAATTAGATTATTAGAATCAGATTAGATTATAGCACACAAAAGCTTCGAATTAAAAGAAATAATATGAAATTATTTAATAATACCTTTAAAGAAATAAGCTTCTCTGCAATTTCGAAAGGGTTTTGATCCATTCGGCGATTCACCCAGCATTATTTCAACAAATAGAGAGGATAAAGTGGCGTCGGGTTCAGTTCCTTTATATTCTATATTCTTAGGAGGAAGCCTTTTCTTATTTTATTATTAGCCTTTATATCCATTTTAAGGAAATCTTTCTATTCTAAAAAAATAATTAAATAGATATCGATATTATTATAATTATTTATCCTTAAATGTGAACACTAAAAAAAAGTGTAAAAAAATTTATTTTTCTTTACAAAATATTTATTCATTTACTTTGAATTTACAATTACTCACCATTTAAAATAAAAGTTTCAAATAATGAAATGAAAATGATAAATAACATTTAAAAATTAAAACTTCACTTAATAATTTACCAAATTATTGGGATAGATAATTGAATAATATGAATATGATATTAATATAGTGTATCAGTGTATGAATAAAATGGCAAACGCAAAAGGGCAAATGAAAAAATGTTAAAATTCAAAGAGTACAAATAATTTAGGCCTATATAAAAAAAAAATGGGTGCGTTCATTAATATGATTAAAAAAGAGCAGTGAGGAGATCAAGGAAGCCAAAAGCAATAAAGAAAAAATATCTTTTTCTTCTGCTTTAATATTTGACTATTGAACCAGAAGTCATGACATCAAAGATTATTCCCTGCATCAGACGAAGAAAAAATTATCTCAAAAAAATTATTTACAAAGTTGCAAACAAATGATTACGGTTGGTAACATTGCTTTCGATAGTAAGATTTTTAAATTGAACTTCTTAATTTATATAAGCTCTTAAAACTCAAGATTTATAAAATTATAAATTATTTTTCTATCAATACCAAATATACCCCAATATTCCCTGATCAATACTCTTAATCTTTAGATATTGTCAATTAAAAGAAATTCTAATGTGCTTTTAATTGCCCCTTAATCTCGGTTTTATGTCCCTAAATAAAACATCTAGATAAGCCTAATCATCAATAATTTATTAATTAAGAACTTTAATCTTTTATTTTAAAAGTAAAAACCTAATAATATTCACTTTTTAATTATGTTTTGTTTTTCTTTTTATAGTTGTCCTGTGGATCCAAGCATTTTCCCAGGCTTCTCTCCTGATGGCAATGCGCTTCAATCTGTCTACGAAGCTTTTCGATTTACAGAATCCTACGGTGTCATATTTCAATGTAATGTCAAATATTGCTTGGGACCTTGCGAACCAGTGAGTAATACTATTAACTTAAAATTTCATATGTTTAATTGAATAGAACTAAACTAATTATATAATTTCGATCTCTTGTTTACATTTTTTGGAAGTGGGAGTAGTTATAACAAACAATGATTTAAATATCTAAACATACCTGGTAAAGCAATTAAAGTTGCTTGATAGACAGCTGTAACGTTTCTTTTCATTAAATTTTAAAAATGTAATGAATGGTTGCCATTATTCCATCTTTCACTGGTTTATCTCTCTACCTAATCTTTATCAAGAAGGAAGGCAGAAGCAGCCAAAATTAAAGCCTCTGGATGCTTATTTTAACCTTGATGCTTTTCAGGTAAAATTTATTGTCCCATCATCAGTAGCTGATTCATTAAAGTGTTCAGAGTTAGTTAATAAGTTGCAGGCATGTAACATGTACATTAGGCTGAGCCATTTTATTATTTTTTTTCTTCTTTTTTAAGAGGCACAGAAATAAAAAGGTGCTAAATGGTTTTAAAATAACATGTGTGAAAGATTATTGCATTCTGGCGAGTCTAATTGCCTCCGGATGGATATCGAAATTTCGTTTTTGAATCATTTCACGTCAAATCAACACACTTTTGAACCTCACCATCTCTTCAATTTGGATCATAGGTACAGTCAATAGAGACTAAGAAAAAGCCCCAATTTCACCTTGATATCTGAACTCATTTAAGAAATATGGCATGTTAAAGAGGTCAAAAAATCGACCTATCCACATCTATTTAAATTGCTATAAAATCTCGAGGTGATATAGAAATATGAATGAAGTGTCATTTAACAGTTTTTTAGATACCCTTTTTAATGATATACAACATAGGGGTTGTAATAAAATTTTTTTTTAATTTCAAAATCAAAAATTTAATTTAATTTTTCTCAAAATGCACCCCTTCACAAATTTTGAAAAAATTCTATAAGGTATGAGCTATTCCTAGAGTGTATGGGTCGTCCTTTTTCCAATAATGATATCAGTTTTGTTCGAATAGCTTTAGTTATAGATATATATATAGAGAATATAGAAAATAAAATTTTAATAGAAAAAGTGCTCGAAAGCGGCTCTTATTTTGAATTTTCTAGATTTTTTTATGATTTCTCGTCTTAAAAATATGCAAGAACTTAAGATATATTGAAATCTAACGATTCAGCCCATTGTAGGTGATTTAATGATCCAAAGTTTGTAAAATCCAATTTTTTCAGTTTTTCTTAACTTTAGACACCCCTAAAAAAATTTTCCCATCCCTGAATGCAAAAAACGTATATTTAAGATATTATGTAGTTCTTCAACTTTGCCAAAATCATTCATTCGTGCAAATCGGTTAATTATTAGCAAAATTATTAATATAAACAAAATAGTTATCAAAGTCAAGTACAAATTTATGAAAATTTTATGATAAAGGAGTTTTGCTTACAAATGTTTGTCGTCCAAAAAGCAGAAGAATAGCTGTCTTTATTTCGCCTACCGTGTCACACCCAAGCTGTTGAAAGGGCTGTCAAGACTGTTACAGAAACTTCAGCTATAAACAACCTGAGAAGGAAGGTTTTTTAAAGAACCTGAAAGCCATGCCGAAATTCGAAAGCAAGAAAGATTTTCGGGCTATTTGTAATATTATTACAATATTATGAAAAATAATCTTTTCTCTTTTAATAAATAAATGTTAATCATAAAATTTTTGTTTATTTTTTTCATGTATTTTTATTTTAAACTATAAAAGGGAGGAAACTCAAAATGTGTTTTTTTTTAAGTCAATCCAGAGGCTTGGCACCCTTTTCTAGTTGTGCCGAAATCAGAAACTTTTTTTTCCATAGAAAAACGGCCCAGCCTAATGTACATGTGTTTGTACTGCTCTTGCCTGCAATGATTAATTATGGACACCAATTATATAATATTTATTAATAAAATTATATTCTGTCCGTAAAAATTATTTTTTAAATACTATGGCCTCTGACTGGAGGAAATAAAAAAAGAGTTTGCATGTAGAGTTTAAACTAAACTATTATTTATTTTATAGGCTGCGTGTGAATGGGGTCGTGATGCTATCCAATCTTGGGGTCGAAGACGTCGTTCAATTGGATCTAGCAATAATTCATCTCTTAGCACCACAACTCCAGTTCCAGAATCTGAAGAAGATATGACTTTAAGCCAAGAGATTCTTGTTTTGGACTTTGGTGATGATCGAAATGGACAATTTACAAGGACAGAAACTACAAGTTCTGATTTCAATAAAGGTAATTATATATAATATTTTTCTTTTTGATTTTTTATTTTAATACATTGTATATACATATAACAGCAGTCTATTATTGGGATGCTGAACAGCAGGGATGTTGCCTCATAATCATTTAATTTAAAACTAAATTGTTATCAGTAAAGACCGGACAAAAAAAAAACAAAAATATGGAAAAAAGTGCTTAAAAAAGCATAAAAATCTTGAATAAAAAGTTGTTTAATAAGCCTAAAATTAAAAAAGAGCATCTCTTAATCAACTTTAGCAAAAAAAAGCTCTACTCAAACCAATGGCAGAATCAAGGGGGGGGGGGTAAATGGGTAATTACCCCCACCCCCGAAATTTGAGAAAAATATTTTTCATAGAAATTAAATTTTATTTTTAATATAAACTTTTAAAAATTATTACTTCAAAATTTTATTTGTATATATTCTGGTAAACAAGTACAGAATGCATCACCCTCCCAGGAAAAAAAAGCAATCTCAATACACTTAGTTTTGCGTAATTCGTATAGAAAATTAAACCACCATTACTATTGATAATTAATTTTCAAATGTTTATTTTTTTCTTTTTCTTTTTAGATAAGACAGTGACAATAATCGAGCCTTGTCCAACTAAAACAAGCGTACTTGCTCTAGGGGTTACATGTCTACTTCTTGTTCTTGTCTATATTAGCACAATATTTTGTTATTATATGAAAAAATGGATGAACCCAAGAAAGAGTTTACCTTAAAACTGAATTTTAAAATTATATAAACAAAAATTTTTACATAAAGCCATCTTTCAAATATTTATGAATCCACCAATGAAAAATGTGTGCCTGATTTTTTGTTTCTGCTCAACAAATTTTCAAAAAACATAGACGAAAATAATATTTTCTTTTTTTTAATAAAGAAAATTTTATATATCCTTAAATTAATTAAATAATTATTTGATAAATATTCACTTGCTATTATTTTCTGGATTTTCATCTCATCTTTTTTAATTTATTATATATTTATTTAATTTTTTTGATTAATTTCAAACAAATTTCATATTATCTTCATCATTATTAGATATCCAGAAAATAGTAATAAATATATTTAACAAATAAGCATATAATAATCAAGTATTAATATAATTCATGATGAATGATATTTAAATTATTTATATTATTATTTATTAAATAAGTAAAGCCCCGGGTTTCAATTTTGTTTAAAATACCTTGCAAAATTATTGCCCTCTGGGCTTTCAATTAATGCGCTTCAATTTAAAAGTAGCATTTCAAAGAATTGATCATGTGGATCAAATGTTTTAAATTAATTTTATGAATAACGAGCCACATGATCGATGGAAAAATTCATCAAAAATTAATAATAATTTTTAACTCATGTACATCTAAAAAAAAAAAAAAAAAAACTCAAAAAATACAAATTTTTTAAAATTATTGTATTATTTGGGTTTTTTATTGGGGCCGGTGGTTGGGCTACCCAAGTTATTAAATATAAATACATATTTTATATATGTATTGATTCGTTGTAAATAGTATTTGTAATATTAAATCTGATAAGAAATTTTTGTACGAAGAATAAATTTATATAATGAATATATAATTTTTTTTATATATAGTTAATTAAAGATTTTTTATATAAATCATTTTGAAATAAAAATAGTACATTTCCATATAAATCAAAATTTCCTTTCAATTTCTTTCTTCTAATTTATATTATATTATAGTCCATATTTTTCAAGTTAGATTTCTAAAATAATATTAAGAAAATTAATTAAGAAAATCATTGGGTTGTGAAATTTTGAATGAAAACGGAGTAGTAGGCATTCAACAAGGAAAAATGTTAAAATAAGACTTACAACAATGACTCGAAATCGGTTGACTATTACCGAGCATACAACGATAGATAGTGAACCAAATAAATAAATACACATGTAAATAAAAAAAAAAACGTTTAGTATACATACCATCTATTGCAATAATATTGAGACTAAAGCCCGATATTCAGGCAGCCCATCGTCACACTCTCACTAAACATTTTTTATGACTGAAAAATTGAGATGATTTTTATTTCGATATATCTTAAAATTTATATTAAAAAGATAAATTTTTATACTTTTGTTAAAAAAAGGTCGTTCGGTCTATAATCTCCTTTGAGAAAGCTATTTCTCACACAGACAAGCTGCTATTCGGGCTGCCTAACTACCGGTCTTTAGTCTCAATACTATTGCAATAGATGATTCATTATTTAATCATTTATATACATTATATGCTTATGTACAAATGAAATTATTTGGATCACTACCTTTTCTTGCTTGGTAATCGTCCCCGAATATTTGTATATTATATTCTCATCCTGGTGATGAAAACGGCATGCAGCATTTCCTTTTGATTGTATAGCAAGAAGTGTGCTTCTGGCATCTCTGATTAGTTAAATTACTAAGTTTAAAGAACCGTCACATCAACTCACTTTCTTAAAAGATTGCCGTTGGTTTTATACAATTTTATTGTTCTTGTACAGAGAGATTAGTCATATAAAGGTGCGTACACATCTGCGCTCTGCTCCGCTCGCGAGCTGCTTGTTGTTGTTGTTTTGAGATGCTCGGAGCTGCTCGCCGCGATCCATCTCTTTGGATCGTTGGCAGGTTCGTCAAAATAAATAATTTCAACGAGCAACGAACACGAGCCGCGAACTGCTCGCGAGCGGAGCAGAGCGAGATGTGTACCACCACCTTAATGATTTCATTGTTTATTTTTTTAAATAAGAATGAAATTTTGAAGAAGAATTCTAATAATGATCAAATCTACTTCTAATAAAAATCTTCCATACGTATTAAATTAATTAAACGGGTTAGGATCCCAGGCAGTCCGATGATTTTATTTAAGCCATTTGGATACCAAATGGTAAATAAGAATGCCTGGACCCCCAATAGATATATTAATAAATAACGGTTATCGTCAGTCTTATATGGCCTGAGTTGCCGAAAAGACATACGGAAACAGGGCTTTTGAAAGTACTTTGGCTGTTAGATGATTGATTTCGAATATCAATAGATCCCCGAAAGATAAGTATCTATCAAAAGGACGAGTAGCTCTATTAAAGTTTTAAATTCATATATATTATTAAAAATATAAATTTTTTATTATTTTACTATTAAATAGTTCCCAATTATTCACGGTAAGAACTAAAGTCCAGACTATAGATAATAATGGTCCAGGCTAAGGGTAAGGAAAGGAACCAACTTTTGAAAATAAGAGTAAATGGTGGCACACATGGAAGAGATAAATCAGAAAAAAGGCTAAGTCAGAAAATAAAAACAATAATTAGAATAAAAATAAGAAATGTTATTGTATTTGAAAAATATAATTTATTGTAAATAAGCTCTTATCCCAATAAGGATGAAAAGAATCAAATTGAAAAATGCTAAATAATTTGGTACAAATTGATTGAAAATTATTCATATCACTCTAGTGTCATTATCCATCAATTAGCAAAAAAATTAATATAAATTAGAAAATTACAAAGAAAAAATTCAGGAGGCGCAACTGACAGGCAGCCAACCAAAAGACTAAATAAAAAATTTGTCATCGTGCTGTTCGTACTCATATCATCATTCAGCAGGGCCGTAACGAGGGCGTGGCAAAACAGGCACCCGCCACGGGCGCAACTGGGCTGGGGGCAGGGTATTGTCACAGATGAATGATATATCATTAATGAGGAACTTGGCCAAAAAAAGTTAGGAAACACTGGATTTTAGGGGGGGGGGGGGGCGCAAGTTAGACGCTTGCCTCAGGCGCTTCATACCCTTGTTACGGCACTGATCATTAGACCAAATAGGATTTCAGGTGTAATAACATGATTAGCAGCAAGAATATGTGGTAAAAAGAAAATAAAAATAACATCTCTTCTATTCTGAAAATTTTAAATAAATGTCGAAAAAATGACGGTTTTTTATTTAAACCATTGATTGCCTTTCCCCAACATTTCCTGAGAATGTTACCCAACCATTAATGTCTACTCTTCGGATATGGATTAAAAATTTTATTTAGATTTGCATTTATTGTCTTGGGAACTTTAAAACTAGTTTTTGTTTTTATAAAGTATTTTTGAAATAACAAAAAATATTAGCAACTTGAGTATCAAATTGATGGGTTAGTTAAAGAAAATTTAACTAAAAGTTTAAAAAAATTACGTTTAAAATTTATTATGAAAAATCTATACAATAAATAAAAATGGCGGTAAATTTTTCAACTTTTTTACATTTAGTGATATTAATTAGTATATGATGATTAAAAATTAGAGAATGTATAGAATATATAAAACTGAATCATTAAGAATAAGATATTAAATGACTATTAATTAAATTATTAATAGTTTTAGAAAAAAGGCTTTTTTTCACCACATACTGTAATCAGAATCATCAGAAGCAAAGGCCATGAAGAAACCTAAAATAGTGGCATAGACTACGAGATTTCCAGCCAGTGTTAAGTAGCATGCGCCCCATTTTATCTAAAAACAAAAAAGAAAATATGTTAATCATAATAATTTTTTAAAATTTTTATAAGGACTTTCGGCCAGAGAAAGATAATTTGCTTATCCGTTTATTTGTAGATATTTCGATTCCAATATGTTGAAATCAACTTCAGTAGAAGCAACAGTTATTACGTAATGGCTTAATCGTTCCACATTCTAATAGTAGATCTCGCTACCAACACAAATTTTTTAAAGATGTCAATGAGAGAAGTGGCTGTTCAATGATTAGATTAATAGTCAGAAAGAGAGGATGTCAGCCAAACAGAAGAGCCTCTATCAGAATAAAAATTTCAATCCAGAAGTCGTTTCGGCTTTAATTACATAATGCTATCATCAGTTCTTATGAGAATATTGGCAATCTCAAGGTTAGGGCTGGACGGTAATGGATTTTCATTACCGACCTCGATAATGAAAAAAATACCGGTTTTTCTCGAAAGTCGGTAAAAATTTTTTACCGCCCGCGGAACCAAAGTTTGCCGCCGCGGAACATTTTTTTTTGCGGAACCAAAATTTTTCCCAGGCCGAAAAAATATTTTACCTTTTTTTTAGAGAGCCAATTTTTTGCCGAAACTTTTTTCTCGCCGAACCAAAATTTTTTACCGCCCGAAAAAATAGGTTTTTACCGACTTTCAAAAAAAAACCGGTTTTTATCGAATTAGAGGTTCGTTACCGCGTTTTCGGTAAAAAAGTTTTACCGGTTTTTACCGGTAAACCGGTTTACCGTCCAGCCCTACTCAAGGTAAACACCATTGAGATGCAGATAGAGTTTTTAAGTTTAAAATGTATATGTACATTATATTACATTGAGACTTCGCTATATAAACTGATGAGCATACGTCACCTTATGTGCAAATTTTATATAATTTTGTATATGACATATCTGTATCTCAATAGTGTATACCTTGCGATTGCCAATATTCTCATAAGAACTGATGATGGAATTATGTAATTAAAGCCGAAACTTCTTCTGGATTGAGACATTTATTTGATAGAGGATCTCCTATTTGGCTGACATCCTCTCTTCCTGCCTGTTAAATTTTACAAATTTTTTAATTCGCAAATTATCTTAAGACTAAAATCCTTATAAAAATTAATCTTCCTCTTCCTTAGAGTCATCTACAATCTATTCGATAATTTTTTTTGGAATTTGTTTTATTTCAAAACATAGAAATGTACAATATAATGGCAGAATAACTACTAATTTAAATCTAAATCCAGAACTTTGATTTTTTCATAAAATGTTCTTAACAAGTATGATTTAGGATCTATGATAAGATCCGTGTTTCTAAGGTGATGTAATAAATATCCCAAAAATAGATTCTCCACGGACATCAAAATAGATAAATCCAGGGTTCATAATACTATTTTACCTCTTTGTTTTTCGTTTTATATATTACAACTAATCAGAGATAAGACCGAGAGATTAATTAAAATAGTGTATAGCAGTTGAAACTTTGAAAGTGTGGGAAGGCATAAATAAAATTGAATTCCTATTATAGAAAATTGTTTTCATTATTTTTTTATTTAAGGTTTTTTTTTAGGCATCGAAGGCTATTTTAGACCCCCCCCCCCAATTCAATTGAAATATATTTTTGTCATATGAGGCGGGATGCAAACCCCTGACCCTTAACACAATAGGCCAGAACTCTACCAGCTAAGGTCCCCAGGATTTATTTTGAAAAAGGTCGTGATTTTCAAAATAAATGACAAATATGTCATTATTGGTCATTAAATGCATTACAATTGATTCGATTCTTAAGGACGGATTTCTCATTTGAAGAGTTTTACCCATTATTAGTTAGCTTTAATTTCAAACCTATTTATTGAGATTCATTTATGAATGGGTTGGTTAAAAAATAACGAGTATTTTGTTTTGTGTTACGGTAATATAATACTTTTACTTCCAATGTAATACTTTTAAAATAGTAGTATAAGTAACAAAAAACTTATTCATGTTCGGCATACCAGTTTAAAAATGGATAGAAGTCATTTCGTGATATGACGAGCATTTAGGGGAACGTAGAAAAAAAAACAAGTTGAAAGTTAGTGTACAAGTCTTTTGTTTTTTAGTTCGTGATATCGACATTGAATTGTTAGACCTGCGTTTGGATTGTCTAGCTCATCTCGTCTACCTTGCTGCCAGAAGTCTTCTTTAATCATCAAAATTCGAAGGCTATTCCTCTTCTTTAAAACTTGTATTGCCCGATTTGAACTTTTTAAATCATCTTTCAACAGGTTATGATTGATTATTTTTTCCCTGAAAACCTCCTTCAGATTGCAAAATGACAGCGGTCCTTTTTCAACACAGAGGATTATATAATATGCCGAACATGAATACGATTTTGGACATGTATTTTTATCTACAGTATATACAGCGAAGGAGGTATTTATTAATTAAAAATATTGCAATAGAAGTATAAATATAAAGGGCTACATAAAACAAAATCATTGTTAATTTTCACCAACCCTAGATATATATATATATGTGTTAAATTTATTTTTTTACCGCAGGTGCTCCCACTGGTGATCGTGCTAAGATAATTGGGAGTGCAAATGATGAGATTACAAAGCCCATAGTAATAAACATGGCTAGTTCATAAGGTCCTGTGCCTGAAGACCCTGTCCTTTCATTATATCGCTTTGCTAGAAGCGTTGGTACTGGTGATAAACAATAAAATAATACCACGAAAAATGGCCACCAAACACTACAAAAATAAATGAGGAGACATTATTATTATTATAAATATTTCAATATTTCAAAATGACAAAAATTTGATATATGCTTACTTATACTGAGGTAATGCACAACCTAAAATGACAAAAGTCATTCCAATAGACCCGGCGAGAGCAAGAAAAACAAGCCTGAAATTACAAATTTAAACTATTATGATCCAAAATTAATAAATTGTTATATACCTAAATTCCAATTTCATATTAAAAGAATTATAAAAAATAAATATAGATAAATAAATAAATCAATCAAAGAATACTTACGCTATATTTGTTGTAAAATAGGATACATGAAACAAAGAACAATATAAAAGTGAGGGAATATTATAAAAGTATTTTTTAAAAATAAAAAATATAATAATATAATCAACTTACCTTTAATTCCTGCCATTTTTTTTTAAATGTCAAACAAATTGTCAAATAAAATCACATCATAGGAAAGTGGTCAATAAAACAGTAATACCAACTTCAACAAAGAAAATAAATTAACGGCAGTTAGAAAAAAATAACGATAACATCCAAGAAAATATATATTTATTAAAATATATTTGTATATCAAAATTGTTTAAAATATAGTTATTTTTATTTCTTTAATGATTCGTTCAGGACTCGTTCACATGACGAAGTTAGCGACGTTCCGCTTTCATGACTTTGGTTCGAC
>JAKCPI010027475.1:0-16779 GCA_023213315.1 Euborellia annulipes
TTTTGTTAATTACCGTAAGATTGAGGGGCATCATTCCCAATTGGGTGCTGCTTTGAAGCATCGTATTTACCAGCCAGGCGACAATAAATGCCAAGACAGGCACCAGGATCAATATACTGATCACGGATAGCCATGCATGGCACATGTACCATACTCGTTTCATTCCTAAACCGATTATTTGGGAGAGAATCAATCGGCGTCTGGTGAATAGAAGAGATGATGAGTCATCAAAAATGGCTTCTTCTCTTCGACGGGGATCTCTGTCTATGGACGATAAATCTAGAGAAGAATAAATAACCAACCATTGTGTATTCATATTACATACAGGGGTGGGCAAAATCCTTTAAAAAGGATTATAGATCCGACCCGCAGATCCGGGTAATTCGAACGATCCGTTCCGGAGATCCGACAAACTAGGACAATCCGAACCGCTAATTCTATCCTATTTAGAAATCTGCAAAACAAGATCCGCGATCCTAAAATCAGGTCCGGACTTGATTTTTAAGTATTTGAATGAACCAAAAAGATAAAAATGTTTCCTTTGAAAAGGATCGCAAAAATCCAGGATTTCTAATTCCTAGTAATGGATTAGCGATCCGATTCTAGATCCAAAGAGCGAAAATGTTTTAGATTCAGACCCAAGATTCTCCCCGAAAAAAGGATTTCGAGAAATCCTGGATCTAATAGGAATTTCGGATTTAAATCCAAAAAGGATCATTGTACTGCCCATCCCTGATTACATACTAGAGAAGTGAAGCTTCACACATTTACGATAAGAAATATTGAATTTTGATTTTCGAGTTATAAATGTATTTAGTCTAGTCGTTTTCTTGATTCTGGGTTGATGTTATTGCGCAAAAAAATTTAGTGGCAGCATTTCGTAAACATAGTAGTAACTTCCTTGTTAAAAAAAAAAAAAAAAAAATATTTCAATATAAATCAATTTACCAGACATATCATATTCTCCATCTGAAATTAGAGTGTCCGTAATTGAAGAATAAATCGCTGGTTGTTCAGTATCTTTGCCAACTCTGAAAATAAATAATAAATAAATAAATAAATAATAAAATTATAAAAATAGAGTGCAATCAATTTCGAAAAGTTTTGATATTCAAATGAACAGGAGGTCGTTTTCAACTCATTTTTTTTCTCCTAACCTAAGGCAGAGTCAGCAAAAATTTCAAAATGACGTTTCGGATCCTTAAATTGAGTGCCAATTGGAATGATAAAAGACACATATTTGTCTAAGAAGCGCTTTCATTCAGCTCTGAAGATGACCTAGACAAGGAGCCGAAACGTATAATTTGTTTGAAAAGTTTATAAATTATTTTTTTACTCTGCCTCAACTCGATTTCAAACACAAAATAAGCTATTTATATATGGAAATGTAAAAAAAAAATCCACGCCCCTCCGGGATTCGAACCCAGTCTGAAATGGAAGACTTGGAATTTTGTTTGTCTTTCTACATTTCTCCAGGAGCAAATTTTATTTTATTAAAAAAAAACAAGAAACATACTTCATAAACACATCTTCTAAAGAGGCAGGTGACACTCCATAAGAGTCTACATCTAAATCTTGACTCTCACGTTCTAACTGCCTGAAGAGATTCGCGAAGAGATGCGTTGTGGACGGAGGCAGAATATAGCAGACTTCATGGCCAATGAGACTCGCAAATCGTGCTTCAGGTACATGAGATTGGACTAAATCTGTCACATCAGTCACTTTGTTTGAGGAAGAAGTCACTACCACCAATCGATAGCCACCACCTGAAAATTAACAAAATAACCTTTTGTTTTGTGGAAAATAAAAGTATGCTAAGTAATTAATACAATAAGGAAATTATACAGTAGTTCTATTTTTTATAAAAGACAAAGGGCAAACAAACATAAAGCTTAAAACGTAGATATTGATCCAAAAATTTGTTTCACAAACTCACCATAGATTTGTTTCAAATGGAATGGTGTTCCATGACATTTCAATTTGCCAGCTGCTATGACAGCCACCTGATCAGCCAATAAATCCGCTTCGTCCATATGATGGGTACTAAGGACGATTGTACGGTTGGTTTTCTCTCGTCTAAGTGTGTCCCAAACCAATCGCCGAGCTTTAGGATCCATCCCTGCTGTTGGCTCATCCAAAAACACCACCTTAAAAGTTAAATTCAATGCAACACAGCATTAGCGAAGCGAAAACACGTGTAAATAGAAAATATTCAAAACAAAACATAAAGTTGACTTGTTAGATTATCTTTTCGGTCGCATCTTACGCAGTGGCGTCATTTCAACTTTTTCTTGGGGGGGGGGGGGGCAATCGTTTTTTTTTACTGTTTATATCCACATCTCTTCTGTGGTTAAATCTACCGCAAGGAAATTAGGTTTCCTATTCAAAAAGAAGAGTTACTTTTCCTCCCAACAACTCCTAACCATCTATAGACCCCAAATTAGGCCGTGTCTTGAATATGGTTTCCATCTTTGGCGTCGAAAGACGCTCTATCCTCCTTGGACGCCATACAGAGGCGTGCAATTAGACTGATAGGTGATTCTACCCTCACCGCATTCCTACAGTCACTAGATCATAGAAGAAGCATGTCTGCACTCTATAGGTACTATCATAGTCAATGCTCTGCCGAATTAAAATCATTTATCCCACCCAATGCAACATATACACGGGACACAAGGGAGGCATCGTCCCAGCATCCCTATGCTGTTCAGATCACGACTAACAAAACTAGTCAATTCCAATCTACCTTTGACCCGTTAGTGGAACAAGCTACAAGCTCCCTGCGTCTATCTTCCCCAAAACCTACAATCTTCAGACTTATTAGGATTAGGCAGCCAGTGATAAAAAAACTTTATTTAATTATCGTCGACGTTTCAGAATCACATCGATCCCATCTTCAGGACGATAAACTGTTAATGTTGCTTAGATAGATGCAATTTCGGTTCATACAAAAATAAATGATTAAATTTGCATATATCATTAGATGTAAATCAGAATTGCCGTAGGTGCATGAGCTGTATTTTTATTTTGTGACAAATGTACATTTCTATTTTTCTTTTTTTTAATCTTTTTAAGTTTATTTTGTTTTTGTATTATAAATTTGTATTATGATTGTATGGTCCATACAAGAAGGACAAGATATTGGGGAGGGGTAAAATGACTTGGTTCCGGATTTTTCTAAGTTTTGTATCCCATCTAAAATTTTACATCTTGAATTTTACTGTCGGAAACTAAAGAGATTTTTTATTATTTCAAATAGGCCTACTGTACTCTACATCAGTATTTTAACCAAATAAATTTCTTAGTATTATTTAAAAGATCCTATCAAATAACTCATTTTATATTTATATTAATCTTTTTATCTAATTTAGATAAGGGGATACGGATTTAGATTAGCATTAGCCGGCTATTAAGATAATGAAAGAGAGTTATGATGAAAAAATTAAAAAATGCTCGCAATAGAATAATATTAAGGTTTTTTTTTTTTTTTTTAATTTTAATTTTTGTAATATTGTGGCATTGATATGTATTATTTAGGCTAAAATGGTGATAAAACATCGTTGAAATATTCTTACTTTAGATCCACCGCAGAGTGCAATGGCTGTCGATAATCTTCTCTTTTGTCCTCCTGATAACGTTTCTGATAGAGCGTTTGCTTTGTTTTCCAAGCCTAACAGCTCGATAAAATGCTCCACTTCGTGTAAAAGAGAAGAGCCTGAGAGTCCTTTTAGCTAGAAAATAAGGGAAATATTCATTAATAAGAAACAACATTCAGAAAGTGAATTCCGAATTACCTTTGAGAAGAAATATAAATGATCACGAACAGTGAGTTTTGCGAAAAGAACATTGTGCTGAGGACAAAGACCAAGAAATGTCCTGATATATTTCAAATCTCGACATAAGTCATAGCCGATGATGTTCGCTGTCCCCGAAGTCGGTGGGAGCATTCCTGAATGAATAAAAAAATATTTTATAAGTTTATAAAAATTTTAATCACACAAAAGTTATTATTAATACTTTACTAATGTACTATTTCACTTTTTTTTCGGTTTTCTCAAAATTCGCTCCAACTATCAAAATTTTGATTAAAATTAGAAATCAACTATTTTTTATATGCCCTTTAAAAAGCATATCAGTAAAATTTTTTGTGAAAATTGTTTGAAGTAGACTTTTTTTTTAACACTCACACTTTTTTCCTCATTCACACTCACACTCACACACACATTCACCCAGTCTTTTCGGCAACTTAGGCCATATAAGACTTTAATCGATAACAGTTATTAATTAATATACATACTGGGGGTTCAGACATTCTTATTTAAGCCATTTGGCTTAAATAAAATCATCGGACTGCCTGGGTCCGAACCCCCGACTTTTGGTATACAAGGTTAGCACGCTAACTCCTACACCAAGTCCGAGGGCTGAAGTAGACTTTACTAATATATTTCAGATTTTTCAAATTCATTTTGCGGCTCTTCCTTCCATAGAGCCCAATGTTAAATCCCTATGGGGATTTGCATGTTAATTTCGATTCAAAAGGGGGACGGAACTTTTTACATATTTTAAAAAATTTCTTCCAAGTCTTATGAAATTTTGTATTTTTTGGACTGTTTCAAGAAAAAATGTTGTATTTATTTAAAATATTTAGTTTATTTCAAGCAGTCAACATTTAAAATACACAGAACAGAGCCTATGTAAATTTTGAATTAATTGACTTTTTTACTTTTTTACTTATGAAATGAAAGTGGTTAAGTTTGAATCTAAGGTGCTATGGGAAACTAAATATATCTCGACACAAAAAATCTGGTGTGACACCACTGTGCACAACTTTCTCTTACCGAAGGGTTGTGTGCTGTGCGCCAGTCACACCAGATTTTTTTACATTCTCAGCGATTAGTTGTGGAGGGAGGGAACAAATTTTTTTTCTCTACTTGAAAACTCTTTGATTAGTAATATGATTTCTGATTTTTCTCTTTAAAAAATTTCACCATATCTCTAGAAATAATTTTAAATTAATCACTGACCAGTGAGCATCGCCATCGTAGTCGTCTTTCCTGCTCCGTTATGGCCAAGTAGAACGGTGATTTGCCCTTTGTATATATCCAATTGGAGATCATCTACAGCCACTTTGTCCTCTACGTAGACCTTGAATTAAATAATCAATCATGAGGGAAAATGATATTAGATTAATTTATATAGGCCTATTAATTGCAATCTTTGTTTATGAATAAAGAATTCATTTTAATTAATTTTTATTATTATCAGTTTATTAATATTTTATTTTGAATATTTTACTTTCCAGTCAATATATTACGTATATTTGATAGTGAGGTATTATTATCGTGAAAAATCAAACCCTCTCTCATAGTGGCGTAGCGAGCTTAACTCGGACCCAGGGCACAATACCTTTTTAGCCCCCCCCCCCCCCTCCATTCAAAAATCATATAGTATTATATGTAAAATATACAAAATTATTATATTACATTGGCACTAAATTTAAAATATATATTCCAGAAATCAATTATAATAAAAATAAAAATTATCCAGCAATTTTTTATTTTGCAGACCATTTGGCGCCCATTTGTGAGTAGCGCCCGGAGCATGATGCCCCCTTGCCCCCACCCCTCTCGCTACGCCACTGCTCTCTCACCAAAATATCTTTAGGATTTTTCTCAAAAGAAGAAAACAAATTGGGTATAATCAGCATCATCATCATACTATAATATAAAGCGCTAGGGCCTGACTTCCTGTCTCTTAGTGTATGTGCCTAGCAGGGCACTGATTGGCTAGAGTTACAGGAAGTGGAGTGGGAGGGGGAAATTTAAAATTTAAGTCGGCGGGCTTTACCACTTGTAACCTATAATCAAGAAATTTATTTCCCCTCTCCCTTGCCTAGAGGTTTGAGGTGTCAATATTGATAATCTTAAAGCCACATGGTTCGAATCCCAGACAGGCCGATGAATAAATTTATTTAAATCATTTGGATACTAAAAGGTATAAATAAAAGTGCCTCGGCCTTCTAATATATCGTATTTAAATTGAAGTCTATATGCCGAAAAGACAAAAAAAAAAATCAATTTTTTGTGCTCCTTTACTATGTTCAAAGAAAATAAGATCTAGGCTTCTTTAGGCTTAATAATTAATATAATAAATGAATAGGCCTATATAAAAGAAAATGTTTTATTTTGGAATGCATCAACATTAAATTTGAATAGCATAAGAGTAAAGCTTTACTTTTTTAAGTTGACGTATGCTAATCCCTGCTTTCATGTGATAATTATTCTCCTCTTCATTCAAAGAAGACGAAAATTCGCTCTCAATTTTTGGTGGATTATCACACCAAAAGGATTTCTGAAAAAAAAAAAAGAAAAGTTAATGAAATATTTTTGTTCCCTTCTAATCAGGGTTGCCAGACTTGGAATTACATTCTGCCCAGAGTTGGCAAGTTTTATCCCACCTAGTAAGCTTATAATACACGGTTTTATACATGAATAAAACTACCACGGATAAAACTAGGCCGATGTAAAAAACCAACTCTCTGAAAAAAAGGCTAAAAGATAAATAAATTTTATTTCCTTTATCGTCGAGTTTGCGCATGCGCATCCGAGTTTTATACATCCGCCATAGTTTTATACTTTTATAAGTTTTATACATTTTTTTAAAATTATAAATACTAAACAAGTAAAAAAAGGTGACAGTGAAATTAAGTAATTTCTAGAAGGGTTTTGAGAGCTGGAGTAAATAAAAATTTAAGAATTTTTTTTCTTTTAATTTATTTAAGGCCTTTTTCGGGAAAATTTTAAAGAAAGTTTGAATACATTTTAACTTAAGCGCTGTGTACAGAATTAGAATATGAATTTCTGCTTTCAGTCACTTTTGTAAACATAAATAGGACCTTCGGACTTGGTGTAGGGCCTACCTTTATACCAAGGGTCGCGGGTACCAGGTCCCAGGCAGTCCGATGATTTTATTTAAGCCATTTGGATACCAAATGACTTAAATAAGAATTCCTGGACCCCAAATATATATTATTAATATAACGGTTATCGACAAAATCTTATATGACCTAAGTTGCCGAAAAGACTGTGTGAATGTTTGTGTGAGTGTGAGAGTGTGAGTGTTAAAAAAAAAACATAAATAGGGAAAAATAATGAAGTCAAACTTTTGATTTTTCCGCGTATTGCGGGACGTATGGCATCCATGTTTCAAATGTTTTAAGAAGTGACCTTAGAGGGAATAATGATGGCAGTGATTTATTTTTTTAAAGAATTTTTCGCGCCTTTCGGGCCTTGGTGTAGGGGTTAGCGTGCTGGCCTTTTGTAGCAAGGGTCGCGGGTTCTCATCCCGTCACACGCGACAAAATTTATTTAAATTAAATTTGATAAAAATCAATTTAAATAAATAGGGACCTGGTCTAAATGGCCTCCGATGCCGAAAAAACCTTATTTAAATTAAAAAAAAAAAATTTTTTCAAAAGTTTGTGAAAATAAATTTGGAGTTGTGTTAAAAAAAAAACAAGAATTATTTTTTTATTATATTCGAACCCTCAGCGACGTTTCGGTCGACCTTCTTCATGGCTAGAGTTCGGTCAATAGAAAACCCTCTTATGTTTCATCTGAGTCATATTGACTTTGACTGGACGTTGAATGAGATATACCTGATAGATAGTTAATAAATTTTATGAAATGTCAAAAACCTAAGAAGATTTTCTGTTGACCGAAGATGGTCGCATAGCCGACCGAAACCTCGCTGTGGGTTCGAATATAATAAAGAAATAAACATAGCTGCTTGGCCTTTTATTTATTTATTCTGCTACATATTTATTCAGCTATTTTTACTTTTTTTATAATAAATCCTGAACTCACCTGCAAAAAGAAATACCATTTTCGAGGAACTCCGTACTCCCCAGGTGTGACCGCCTCCACATAGAGGGCTATTAGCATATAGAGAATCGAATCGACGAATAGCATAGTCATCGTATGACCGATACAGAATTGATCCAATTTCGACATCGGCTCAAACATATTGGACCAATTGGAGATCGAAGCTAGAGAAAATGAATGCATTCATTATTTATATGGCCCAATGCGTTCGTTTTTATTTGCTGGAGGGTAGGCAACCAAAATAGTATTGCTATTTTGCAATAGAATTTATCCAATTTTGATATGTTGGTTGCCTAACTTGCAGGCAAGAACGATGTTTCCTACACTTTAAATAATTTTGAGTGCAAAATGAGATTATACATTTTAAATAGCGTCTAAAAAAAATAATTGATTTATGAATTTTAATCAAGATCGTTAAAGCGAATTTTGAGAAAATCGAAAAAAAAATTCAAAAAGTACATCAGTAGTGTACTAGTACTCTTTGGCCGATTTTGTTCAAAAGTTTATTTTTGCATGCTAGAGGGATACTTTACTTAAATGTCAAATTTCAACCTTTTAATTTTTTTTAAGATATTTTGTTCAGACATAAACACACAGACTCATAGAAAGACTGGGTATCAAAACGTGTATTTCCATCAAAATCTTGACATAAAATTCTTGTTATTATGGGAGTTTTTAATTATAGACCACATTTTGTTATTAATTATTTATTAAAAATATAAATACTGTACAAAGTTTCGACTTCTTATTCTACAGTCGTTTTCAAGTATTCTGCACTTGCTCCGACTCAAGTGAACTAACCTGAAATGCACGTAACGGCCCTCAGAGGTTAGTTCACTTGAGTCGGAGCAAGTGCAGAATATTTGAAAACGACTGCAAATAATAAATGCAAAATGTGGTCTATAATTAAAAACTCCCATAATAATAATAATACAAACCACAAAAGTTTTACCGGTAATAAACAAAATTCTTGATATGAAGAGACTTTCTAAATGAATGTGTCTTTTTTCACTGACCTGTTCCTTCATTGACTAGAATTAATTGAATTCCAAAGGACATGGCAGTGTTGTGGGCTAGACAAGCCGCTAATTTTTCAACCATCGTTAATGTATCATATCGCCTTTGCAAAAACATATAAGGCACGTAAGAGGCGAATGCTGCGAAATAGGCACATGCTGATGCGCTCGAGGCTGGAAAAGAGAGTCCAAGTGTTTTTATAAAAAATAAAAATATTTAATCGAGCTAGAGTGAAAAAATCAAGACTTAAGGGGGAGTAGGAGGGGCCGTCTAAAAGTAGATATTATTATTATTAATCACATATTAATTAAGAAAAATTTAAAGTAGTAATTTTTTTTGATTTATTTAAAAATTAACTGTCAAATAGTTCAGCACTCTTGCAAAAGATGGCAGGCTAGTCTAACTAGCTTGTTATCTTTCACTGTAATCTGGTATTATCAGATCCCTTGTTAGCATATATCTAGCCTATATTTATATATTTTTATGCTTTTATAAATGATACATAATATATCATAACATTTATAAAGATTCATTGTTAAAAGAGCAATTAAAATAAAACAAATGCATTAAATGATTAGCTACCACTCTGACATCTCTTGGCAAATTTTCGTAATGTTTTTTTTTTTTTTTTTTTTGCTTGCTTTTTAAGAATCTTATCGGCAAAAACATGCACAACAGCTTCGCCCCTACTTCCCCTTAACAACCGAATTTATTTTATTACTAGCCGTATCAGGCTGACGTTTCGGCACCTTGTCTTCATTTTTGATTTTGTTCATAAAATAGGATTAATTAAATAAATAAATAAAGCTCTCCTAGTTTGTTATCTTTCACTGTAATAAATAACCTTTGATAATTTTTATTTCAAAAAGATAATAACATTATTCAAACAAAATTTGAATTTATTTGACAAGTCGTTAAGGATACCTCAAGTGCCAAGGTCGGCTCTAATCTCTTTATTTTTTATCAAGATATAATAGATGTTCTATTAAAACAAATGAGCAATCCTTTAATTGATAGTTCTATCCAGTGAGTGAGTGAATTTTTTTTTTTTTTTTATTAATAAAACATACCTTTTTTGAAAAAGACGGATATCATAAAAGCAAATGATATGACACTTAGAATATAAACGAGTATCAATGCGCCAAAAAAGGTGATGTTCGCATAATCAAGAATGCGAGACTGACTCGAGCCCAAAGGGATTTTACAAAATCCAGTGAAGACCAAAGAGGCGAGAGCAAGTAGAAGAAAAGATCTCAAGAACCAAGCGACCCAATGCAACCAGCCAGAGAGGCCGACGGCCTTCATCGATTCCTGCAAACACAAAACAGAAATAAATAAGGGCCGGTTGCTTCATTTCTAATTAACTAGCTAGTTGACTATGACTTTCGAGTCTTTTCACATCTAGTTAAGTTAGCCTAATATGATTAAATAAGAGCCCAGATTGCAGTTAACTAGTAGCTAAGACCCAAAGGCATAACCAAGGGGTGAAATTATGAACACAATCTTGTTATAAATAATGCCTTTATTAACATGCTACCCTTCACACTACTTTCCTTTTATACCTCAGATAACAAATTATATGTGAAAAAGCCAATTTTTTATAACTCGAAGGTTAAGCGTTTACTATATTAATGATTTACAATCTGTCGGATAGATTTGATAGATGACTAGAACTGAAGCAACGGACTCTAAGTGGTTTTTATAACTATAATTATGAAAAATCTGATGTGAAAATATTATAATTTACCTCCACATAGGGGCGTACCGAGTCATGGGGGCCTGGGGCGTCACTAGAAGAGGTGGCCTATATACATTTTGTACCAGAAGTTTATATTGATTTCATGTCTTAATCAGCCGAAGGGACTTTGCAGCCAGGAGATAAATAAAAAAAAATATAAATCCTCATTTTATTTCGCACTTTTTATTTCCAAATATACACAATTTCTTTGAGATATTTCGGCCGCATCACACAGCCATCATCAGCCTCAGCCAAGAAATTTAAAGTTGGGAAACGTCATATTGTTGTGAAGCTAAAAGAACAGAGAGAGAGAGAGATACAAAATTTGATATTTGGAATCTAAAGCTCTATTTTTAAACTCATTCGATGGCAAAATTTGATATATTTCTAGAACAAGACACACATGTAAAGATTCCTACAAAAAAGCGCAAATTCTGCAATTGGAATCGTTACACTGTGTCTGATCCCCTGGGAATGGGGGATTACTGTCTGAAAAAAAGCATAAAAGGCCACCCCCACTCCCAGGGGATCAGACACACGTGTAACGATTCCAATTGCAGAATTTGCGCTTTTTTGTGGGAATCTTTACATGTGTGTCTTGTTCTAGAAATATATCAAATTTTGCCATCGAATGAGTTTAAAAATAGAGCTTTAGATTCCAAATATCAAATTTTGTATCTCTCTCTCTCTCTCTGTTCTTTTAGCTTCACAACAATATAATAAAATAAATCTGCTCGGCTCATCAGATATAAACTTTTCAAAATATACATAGCCAGGTCCTTAACAACACTCGTTTGATTTCTCTTTTTTTTAATCAAACCAGTGTTGTTAAGAACTGGCAAATGTATATTTTGAAAAGGCCAGGGCCCCGCTCCCTCTCGAAGACAAATTTTCATTAAATTTTTTTTATCTAAATTTTTCCGTTTTATCTTACCCCTGAGGGCCCGGGCCCCCTCAAAAACAAATATTTGGGGACCTTGGCCTATGCCGGCTCGGGGCTTGGAGCGGACCGCTCCCCTCCCCCTCGCCCCTCCCTCGGTACGCCTCTGCCTCCAGAGAACGCAAGCAATCACACCAGAATTTTTTTGTAGAAATATATACACAATTAAGACATTTTCAAGAGGGAGAGATTAAAAAAATCCAGAGAGAGGTAGAGAACATGTAGTTGTTGTTGCCTATCTACAGGCGCATTTATGTGCAGCCTTAACCGCTAGCCTCATTTCTTGTCAAAGGTTCACTTCCTTTTAAATGAAATAGCAATCAATAATGTTGATCAAAATTGATAATATAATATGAAGCTGAGAGGAAAATTTGGGCTTGCTTACTTAATATTAGTCATTTCCGTGTCCTAGAATGAATCACGAAAAGGTGAATTAAAAAAAAAAAAATAAATAAATAAAAATAGAGAGAATAAAAAAATATGATGAATGAATATAAAAAAGAAATCGAAGTTTTTCTACTTGTTGCGTCATTCCTAACTAAAAATACTATTCAAATAAAAAATTCGTTTAGTTTATGATTGGAATAAAAATATACATCTTCCACTTGTGGGTACAACCACGAATTACTCGAGCTGAAACTGCTTTCCTTGGTCAGAGTTTTTTTCTCTCCCCAAAAGGGATAAAAAGGCCAAGATGGCGGAAGAATAATAAAAATGTCCACCTTGAGTTGCTGTTCCCGCTCTTCAGCAATGGCTCGCGCTGTATTTGCAGTTGAGATCAAAAAACAGAGCATCACAACGACTGGTAAGATGATCTGGAGGATATTAACAAGATCATCGCCCACGTAGGTGGGATAAGGCAATCGACGCATCTCCAAGAGTGGAATTCGACGCCCTCCAGACAAATAATTCGTAATACTTTTGCCTAAAGAATGTTGAAGTGCCAGAAAACCTTCTGCATAATAGCCTGAAAAGAAATTTTAAATAATCATCTAGTATTCTTTCTTTATTTGGAGTAAAGAGTAAATTTACCTGGCGAATTCCCTCCCGTATTGGAGTTTGGTTCTCGAGGACCACGAGAGGGAAACGTTGGATAAAGAATATTTGTCATCCAATTTTGACGGGGTGAAAATGGAGACGCTTTGGTAAAACTTGGTGGGAAACGAGTCTCGGATGGAAATCGTATTTTAATCTAAAATCAATAATAAATTTGCATTTTAGTGATTCTATCTTAAAAAAAAAAAAAAAAGTTAAATAAAATTCTACAGTGATCACTGTGAAAATGTCGATTGTCTCGAGTCCCTGATTACATCCCGGTGCAAAATGAAACGCAGGTGGCGCAGCATAGCTCAGTTCCTCACATTTCACAATACAATCGTAGAGCAGAGTAGCTCAGTTCTGCATTGGCCCATTCGTATGAAACTTACACAGCAACTATGCAGCACCCAACACTTTAAATTTAGTTTTTTCTTTTTTTTTTAGGCCAGATACACACTTTAGTCAAACCACGACAAAACTGTACGATACAGCTAACGTACGCCTTAGGTCACTCCTATCTCAGAACTTCAGCGTAGTTAAATAAAAATAGTTTAATTTTTAAGGCGATCGATTTCGCTTTTTTATTAAATCGCCTTAAAAATTAAACTTGTTTTATTTAGCGACTCCTAAATTACATCAGACATCACCATGGAGTCTTTCATCAAAAAACTTTATTTATCATTATTTAAAGTTCTGAATGATTATCTAACTGTGAACATATTCATTGTAAATAGGCAATCCGGAGATAATTTAATATCTTGATGAAGAAGTTCAAATTATTTTTGTCTAATGAATTTTATATTTTAAAAAAAATTCATTTAATTTTTTTTTTAATCTAATGAAATTAAGGAAAGTTGTTGGTTTAGACCGGGGTGGGCAAATACTTTTAAGCGCGGGCCAAAATGAAATTTTCAAAATGTCTCCCGGGCCGGAGGTCTATACCGCGTACGCTTTCCACACCCGAATGTTTTGGGTGGAGTTTTTCCTGCCCAAGAAATTTTTTTGGCAAAAACACTATACGTATCATTTTAAAGCATTTGGACAAAGAAATTTGACAGTTAATACCCTGGTAGGAATTTCCAATGCTGACAATTGGCCGAACCTTGGGCCAGTTGTCATCAGTTGTCATTTGCCAAGCCTTGAGTAGTGGCCATTGGGCCAAGCCTGGTCCGACCCAAAAAAACCGGGGCCAGGCTTGGCCCAATGGTATTATATTATTAAACCGATCCTTGGGAAGACGAATAGACCAAGCCTGGTCCGAAGCTTGGCCCAATGGTATTATATAATTAAATCGAGCCTTGGAAAGTCACCAATGGACCAAGCCTGGTCTATTATAATAGATAATAGTAATAATAAATTGTCTTACTTGGGTGTACATGCGAACAATTTGTGCCCACTAAAATACGAGTATGTCCCGTAATTTTTAAAGAAAAATGAAAGATTATAATCGAACAGACCTAGTATGCTTGCATACATACAAGTAGGGATATGGTTTTTTTTTTTTTTTTTATAAAAAAAACATTCACACTTTTTCTCATTCACACTCACACTCACACACACATTCACACTGTCTTTTCGGCAGCTCAGGCCATATAAGACATTTACGATAACCGTTATTTATGAATTTATATATATTAGGGTCCAGGCATTTTTATTTAAGCCATCTGGTATCCAGATGGCTTAAATAAAATCATCGGACGCCTGGGGTCCGAACCCGCGACGTTTGGTATATGAGGTTAGCACGCTAACCTCTACACCACGCCCCGTGGGCAGGGATATGGTTACGGCTGTTCGAAATTATAATACTCTCTATTATTTATATACTGTATTTCATTATTTATATGCACTCTAGGCACACTAATACTGTTGATTTCAACAAAATCGCATAAAAAGGGATTTTTCAACGGGCCGGATAAAGTAAGCAAAAGGGCCGGATCCGGCCCGCGGGCCAGCTTTTGCCCACCCCTGGTTTAGACCGCCTGTTGCAGGTCTTCCTCAGTGTGAAGAAATCGAGAATACGTTAAATTAAGATTTTATTTTTAATGTGCATTCGGTACACATAAGATAAAACTCGAATGCAAATTAAAAAATAAAATCTTAATAATATTCTAGATTTCTTCTCCCTGTGGAAGACCTGAAACAGGAAGATCGAAATCAATACGTTTGAGGAGAAAAATTCTTATATATTTTGTTTTAATTCATCAGACCGCAATGAGCTGTTTACTCCTTCTCTGAACACCTACAGTTCTAAGTGAGTGGTCGGATTGGTGACCCTGGGCGTGTGCAACGTCCCCCAATAGCCATCGGGGTACTTTGTATTATAAAAATATTTTAATTCAAAACCCCTAAATGGCCTCTGTAGTCGAAAGGTCAAAATTAAATAAAAAAGATAAAAATAATATATTTTTTTTTAAATAAAATAAACTACGTAACTTACCGGAATTTTTTTGTGCTTTTTCAAATGGGACGGGAGTTTGGCCATTTTGAATGAATTCATCAAAAAATGAAACGCCAGCCAAATAAATTTTAGATTTATCTTCGGCATTTGACATTAAAAAATCTTCGAGCTCTTGTTCCGTGTCGAATCCCTCGGCTAAGAAGAGATATTTTTTAAATTATTATTAATTTCCTACATGCAGCGATGGAATTGCATTGAAATGACTTACGTAGCAGTCCAAGATCTCGGCATGTCAGATTGATAACCAATTCGATCTCGGGATGCTTTTTTGGGGACCACGCCAAATGATCCAATCTGTTAAGAAATCACAATTTATTTTATTAGGGACCCTTTTTCGAAGCCTACACAACCAGAGCATATTCCATATTCGCCTTCATACCTGTTCCATATTACCCGGAAAAATGCATTTATTTTTATTTACTCAAAAAACGGTACTTAAATTTTTTATTTGCAACTTAAAACCACAAAGATCGTGTTTAAAACACTTCAAAGTTTGTTTCAGTTCGGCCTTATTTTTTCTAACATCATCCAGCAACTTCCGATAACCACTAAAAGTTATGGTATTCCATAATCCCCGAACTTCCAATATGTATCATGTGTAAATTGGATTTCAATTGATTGTTAAGAAACCAGAAGCTTTTATTTTTATTTAGTGATCCTTCTAAATTATTTTAAACAGTTGACAGGACAGCAGAAAACTTTCAATTAGTGAATATAAAAGATTATTTTGTGGTGTCAAACCAGATTTTCCCTGATAACAGAATTTATTTATTAAATTTACTTGTTTGTGGAGAGAAGGAAGGGCAGTCGCTCGATAGTGAAGCCCTCGTAAGTCTTTGGTTCGGTATATTCGATGGGAGGCACCAGAATTCGGAGCCCCATGAGCACCAGGGCAAGGAGGACAGGAGCCAGCATCTCTGCAGCCGTTGCCCAAGGCTGCCTGGCCATCAATCTCAAGTTCTTCCAGAAGAGTACTGCCAGAAGACGACCGGAAGTGCGACTTGATACATTTGTTGTCTTCGAGGAACATATCGAAGGAGATGTAGACGATTCTTGAGGATTCCTAGAAAATAATTCCCAAAAGAAAAATGGTTAAAAAAAAAAAAAAAAAAAAAAAAAAAAAAAAAACTAAGAACTCTTTCACACTGATGCACTAATAACATAATAATGTGAAAGGAGGCCTAAAATCTACTATAATTACTGCCGGCTTCTGGCATGAAGAATGGAATTTTATGCATAATGTAACTTCACGTCATCACTTTTGATTAATTTGATTTTTATTTATTTATTTATTTTTTTTTTTTGAGATAAAAAAATATAATAATAGTAATTCTATTGATCCATAACTGGGCACGGAGAGCAAATTTGTTGAAAAAGGAATTTGATGAAGTCATTAATATCTAAATTTAAGAATGCAGAAAATTGTTTATTTTCGTTTAAGCCTGAAGACCACTTTACTCTTGTACTTCATAGAGAAGATAAGAGAAATGGTTGCCATGGTAACAAAATATAAATATTTTCACATATAAATTCGAAAATCGAATGTATCGTACTGTCGGCAACTAAATACATGTCGACCACAAAAAAATCTGGTATGACAAGCACAGCACACAACTTTCGGATTACCGAATGTACGAGAAAGTTGAGATTTTTAGATTAAAATCCATATAAATCAATTTCAATTTTTCAATATACCTACTTAAGA
>JAKCPI010027476.1:0-17668 GCA_023213315.1 Euborellia annulipes
ATAAGATATATTTATTTGGTAGGGGGGGGGGATTACCTCTCGGATTATCTCCCCGAAAAGATTTTCTGTCCTAGTGTTCACTAATTATATTTTTTTAAATTGTGTTCGTCATTATTGTATTATTATTGTTTTGACTTTGTGTTATTATTGTATTGTTATTGTTTTAATTTTATTCTATTATTGTATTTTTATTGTTTTGATTTTGTATTGATATTTTAAAATTTTATATGCATTTATTGTATTGTGGGGGATGGCCGAGTAGTCGCGGTTTCGGACCCCAGGCAGTTCGATGATTTTATTTAAGCCAATTGGCTACCAAATGGCTTAAATAAGAATGCCTGGACCCCCAATAAATATAATTATTTATACAACGGTTATCGTCAAAGTCTTAAATGGCCTAAGTTGCCGAAAAGGCTGTGTGAATGTGTGTGTGAGTGTGAGTGTGAATGAGAAAAAAAGTGTGAATGTTTAAAAAAAAAAAAAAATAAATACAATTGTTGCAAATGTGTCTATTTTTACTTTTTTTAAATACACATTTTTTACGAGTCGCTAATGTCCACCAATGCTTTGACAATTCCTCGCCGAAGATGCGTTTCAGAAACGATCAGAAAAAATATTTGACAATATTATTTGCTGCCTCTCTACTTTCTATTAGGTACTCATTTAGATGAAAAAATGTTAATTGATATTACGAATTTTGTATAAGCCTTATCTTTATTTATTTAGAAATTGGTCTCAAATTCAAACAGTAATTAATTATGAAATGCTCTTCCTCTATTTTATATATTAAATAAACTCGACCCTCTCTCTCTATTTATAAGGTCTTTAGGTCGTAAACTTAATTAAAGAATCAATAACTACGTATATTCAAATCTGGTTATTTTACAATATTAATATAAATTAAATTCAGTTTGGTTAATAAAATCAGGGTACAATATGCAAATGAATTCCCTAACCTTGAATATTTAAAACTTTGAGTATTTTATATCACGCTTAAAGAAGAAGAGAAATTGAGAAAGGAAATAAAATAATTAGTAATTCAATGTTATATAGAAATATAAAATAATATGACTAGCTAATATTCCAATTATTCTTAACCAATTCATAAATAAATCAAAGAAGAAAGATTAACCCTTGATGTATGCTGGCCAATAAATATGTACAGTGTGTAAACGCTCTAAAATGCCGAAAGAAAAATCTAGCGGCCTACTTACTTTCATTTAGGCCTATATTCATCCCCGAGATCCGAGTTAGTAAGCAGGATAATTCAGGATAGGTGGCCTCCGTGAAACAAGATTGTAGAACCTCGGCCGGAAGCATCGATACTAATTTATTTCCCATAAGCTTATACGTGCTCTCTAAATGGCCTCTGTAGCCGAAAGAGAATAAATAAAAAAAAAAAACAGATATATTCATCCATTCATTGATTTTATTGAATATTATTAATAATAAATGTAATTCTTTTGGAATTAGAATTCTAGGTCCACTTTCAATATCATGGTATAAAAAAAATATCCATTCCAGAATATGAATATAACATTTTTATGAATTATTAAAAATTCCATTAATCGAAATTATATCAGGCAAAAATATATGCTATTGTATATTACTATGGATAATTTTCAAATTAATTATTGAAAGTTCGTGTAATCAATAATATGATCATATTTATAGTAGGCCTATGTATTTAATGGTATGGATGTATGTATAACATACCATCCATCCAGCCAAATACAATACAGTATAGTAGTTTTTTTTAGCACTCACACTTTTTTTTCCCATTCATACTCACACTCACACACACATTCACAGTCTTTTCGGCAACTTAGGCCATATAAGACTTTATACGAAAACCGTTATTATATAGGCCTATATATTGGGGCCCAGGCATTCTTTTGGTATCCAAATGGCTTAAATAAAATCATCGGACTGCCTGGGGTCCGAACCCCAGTCCCTTGGTTTACAAGGCAGGTGCGCAATCATCTACGCCAAGCCCGAGAGAGCCTTTTTAATTTAAATAGATTTAAAAGGATTTTATGCTATGTAACTATATATTAAAAAAAAAAACAGTCCCCTGTCATTTCCCAAAGAGCACAGTACGTCTTATGTACGTACATAAGACAAACTATGCGTCTAAGGGGTCTTTACTAATACTTATTATTCAGTAATGGGATTGTTTCTTTCTGTTTCTAACCTGCCATATAGCACAGCATTCTTTAATATATTTCTTTAAATAAAAATATTTATTTCATGTAAACATATCCTCAAGCAGCCACTGGACCAATAAAAACATGAATATCCATCAAAATCTCAACATCGGACCCTGTTATGCATTAGTGTGTCAAGTGTCAAAAATACAAATTGAGTTAAGCACGGAATATTGCTTCAAATGCTATAATTAATAGTATTTTTTATGAAATATGTCCTAACAAAATTTATATTTAATGTTACTTGCATAATTGACAAAAAAAATTATATATAATCCAATGAAAACAAAAAATTTTAATGTTAATTTTCCCAAAACTCGATAGCTGGGGCTTGACACACTAATGCATAACAGGGTCCATATAGGGTAAGAGAAAGTAAAAATGGAAAAGCCGGAGGGCTGGCAACAGAATAGAGGTTAAAAAAATTTCCTCAAATTTCTTCTGTGAAGAATCGCGATTTGCTAAAGATTCTTTCTTCACAAAAAAAAAATGAATAATAAAATAAATGAATAAAAAAAATAAAGAGCTTAAAATCCTGGTAACAAAGGACTAATCTAAAGATAAAATTTAATTGAACTCCTTAGGCTAAGTGCGCTACACGCCAATTCAAAATAAAAATTCATACAATAGAAATGAAAAAGTCGCTTTATTTATTTATTTTATTTTTTTCATTGCTAGTAATTTTCTGTTTCGTTTATGACTAGAATACAAACTTTTTATTCCTAGTATATGATTGAATTGTTCTCCGAGTGCGGAGAAGCTAGCTAGCTAGCTAGCTTGGGCGAGATGCCTCGCAACTTTTATTAAATGTGACAATAAAACTCTTATCATAGAGAGATAATAAGAGAAAATTGAAAAAGAGGCTGTCTCCTTCTCTCCCGACGACAGACAAACACACCCACACAGTGAGATTAGTATAAAATTTTTATTTCGACTTTTTTTTTATAAATACCTGTAGATATTAATGAAACATCTGCCAACAAAACAGAGAGAAAGAGAAAAGGTTTTTTTTATACTATAGACAAATTTTTATTGAATTTGCATGACTAAATATTTAAACGTTCCGTAGGTGGATTTCCTGTTACGTGCTTCAATTCACCTCTCAAAGTTGCTTTTTTAGCTATATATTAAAATCCTAGAGAACACTTTTATTTTTATATGCTACTAGTTTTTATTTGATATTTGAGGATTGTGTTCGATTATTTACTTTGTTTAGTCCGATGAAATAAGAAGAAATGCATGTATCGAATTAATATTTTATTCTGGTGCCAGGTATCAGAAGCACGCTATCCCCTACACCAAGCCCCGAGGACAAGTAAAATGTTAAATTTATAAATATACAAAAATATTTATATTTGTTACCATAGCAACTTTTTCGAGAAAGTAAAAATTGGCTATCTGTATCAAATGTATTTTTTTTTTTAAGAGATATGATTTTTTTTTTACTTTCACTTTAAATTAAAATGATTTTTTTTTAATTCCCCATTTAAAATTATTTTCTAATAATTTATATTCTTTCTAATTGAAATAATTTGGATCTTTGCCAATTATCTATTAGTATAGGATTCCATCCCCACCCCACCTCTCCCCCACTCTCGGATGCTCTAGCCCGGAGGTCGCACGCCATTGGCTATCAAATCTCATAGAGTAGCTTCAATTCGAGTCTACATGCTAAGTCAATGACAAAAGTTTCCTTTATATTTAATAGCAAAGTCAAAGAGGCTTCAGTAGAGTGGGGGCAGTGATAGGTGAAGCACCTTCTGTGTTAATCGTGTCCATCCTCATTTGGGACATGGCGTCGCTTGGGGCAGACGTGCCTCAGCTGGGCTCCGTAAAAAATTCGCGTTTCTTCTAAACTTTAAGGATATTTAAGGTAAATTTCATCTCTCTACGTCCATTAATACATGGTTTATTATTTTAAATATTAGAAATATAAATGGCTCCACAAAAAATTATTATTTATATATTCTATTATTTATAAACGTAGTTGTGATTTTATAAAAATGTATTCATAGGAGCCAATGAGGGAATATAACAAAATACGATCGTATATATCGAGGTTTGTTTCTAGGCGATAAGTGCATTTATTTTTTTAATTTAATAAAATAAATAAATAAAATATTTTAAGACAAATAATAAAGTAGACTAATAGATTTCTCTCTCTCTGCTTGGCTCCCTTGCAAGGGTCAGTATGCAAGTCAGGACAAGTTTGTTGGATGGGCTAACAGGTAGGCCTGTGTAGCATAGATTAGCAAATGGATTACAAACCTGAGAATAGGCAATTCCACTAAAGCATAGGAATATTCTTGCAGTTTATATCTAAATCTTTTTTCATTCAATTTGATGACTTGCTTCTCGATTTTTTTCATTTAAACTTAACTAGCTTGGTCGCCTGTCTTCGGTGGGCACCTAATCAGGCAAATTTCGACCTCCTGGATACCTTTAGTTCGATATTTACTTCCATTTTTTAATAGAGAGAGGATAATATATTCATTTATACTATGCAGTGGCGGATGAAATCCAAGGGATTCCAACTCAACCCGATTAAATTATTTTTTTATAAGATCTGAATAAAATTCAAAATATACCAAATTATACTATATACTATACTGGCTGCGTTGCCCGCTTTCTGTGGGCTTTCCCCACTGATATTTAGTTTTTTTTTTTTTTTTTTTTCAAATAGGAACTTTACATAGAATTCATATCAAGCCCGCGTGTGGCGGCCTCTTTCTTCTAAGATCTTAATAAAATTCAAAATATAACAAATTAGTGAAAATCGACTAGCTGCGTTGTCCGCTTTCGGTGGGCTTCTCTCATTGATATTTATTTTTTCAAATAGGAACCTCATACAATACCTAACAAGGGTCCGCGTATGGCGGTCTCTTTTTTAATCCGTGCCTCAACATTCACTTCACTTTTTACTTTCTCGTATAAATTATACATTTAATGCCAAGTTAGAAAAATTTAATTGTTCAGTACTTGAGAGCGAACCTCTGATGAGCGCGAGACCTCTATTTCTGTGTTACGCCCTCCCAAATTTTTTTTTGCGCATTTAACACTTTATCTAATTACAATATTTTAATATCGCCTTGACTTTATAGTAAATAGAGAGAGGATTTTTAGTCCCTTAAATATAAAACAAATCTGTTATAGTTAATCGCTTGTTTTATATTTGCAAGCGCAAACGATTAAGTCCATCGAATGGATAGATCCGAATTGAGCATGATGATTCTTTATAACTTACAAGTGAGCTTGTAGCTCAGAGATTTTTGCCCTCCGTTTCAGTAAGGCCAAGCGAATACAAGTTACTAGAAATAAGACTAATTATATTTTATATATTTTTTTTTCTCTATTCATGAAATTTTAGTTCATAATATATTTTTTAAATTTTAACTTAACACTTTCTTAGATTATTCCTTTATTAATTATTTAAGACATTTATTTTTTTTTGTCCATATTTTTTACTTTTAATATAACCTAAATATTTTTTCCTTAGTTATAAATAGAAATTTTCTTTCCAAATTCTTTTGATATCGTTTGTTAAGAGAGTTAATAAAATATGTTTTTTTTTTCAGATTCGTGTTTATCCGGTGCATTTGGAATTCTTTAACTGAATTCAAGGACTGCAAGGAGCTTCGAATGACCTTCACTGCCCCCAAGGGTAAGTACATTTTTCATAGTCCTTTCACACTTACACTCAAATGCATCTAAATATTATAAAAATATGGCGTGACTGGTAGCACAGCCCTCATCTTACCTTCAGTATTTGATAGTTTTGTTGAATTATTTCTTAATTCCTATACGAATTGAAACTTAATATTAGTAAGCTTACTCCTTGTTTGGAACTTTCTTATATTTACCTAAGAATAGACCTTGATAAGCTTATTATTTCTTTTCCAATTGATTAAAAGATTTATTATTTTAATTTTTTTATTTTGCTCATTTAGGCTACGAGTTTCAGAAATTTAAGTTCTCCCATCTACATACAGGTCCAAATGTCTTTATACGTATATATTAAGATTTTTTCAAAACATCAACAAATAATATTTTCTAATTTCATATAAATTACTTTAAATGAAAATTTCCCAATTTATTTTGATATCTTTTGATAAGAAAGTGAGATTCTAAAAGATGTTCTCTTTTCCAGATTTGTGTTTGTGCGTGTGTGTGTGTCAGTGTCACAAGTGCAAGAGGACTTTGAAGCTGAGGAGCTGAGCGCAACGACTGCAGGAGCTTCGAGTGACCTTCAATGCCCCGAGAGGTAAATATTTCATAGTCTGGTGGTAACTTGCACCCTTTAACTCACCCACACACACACTCCTACATACACACACACACATAGGCCTAAATAAATATAGATTCATAAATCTAATAATATAATCTAAATTAATTATAAGTTTCTAATGAATTTTTTTCTTTTTTTTTACAGAACTCCGAGACGGTATCAAAGGTAATAATTCCATGGTGCAAGAATTTTGAAGGGGGTAGATTAGATTAGCTTTTTTAGGATGTTTTTTTTTCAGCTGACCCCAAATAGAATTAGCTTTTTTTTTAAATATCAATCACTAGTTAATAATTTTCAGAAATAATCGTTTTAATGAATTAAGTTAAAAATAAAATAATTTTCACTTTTAATTAATTTGCATTTTAAAATTTTCATTTCAAATTTCTTAATTAAATTTTAATTTAATTAAAAAAAGTTTTCAAAAATTTGATATAAATTTTTTGCTAAAAATTTAATTTAATTTTTTTCAAATTTTATTTCAAATTAGAATAGACTTCCTCCCCACCTGCATCGGGGGAGAGAATGCCTCTCTCTCCTGCATCGTGGGACATCATCAACTTGGTACCTAGAACTTAAGGTGTGATTTATATAGGAATACAAATTTAAATGTATTTACTTTTCGATCTATAATTTGAAAATTCATTTTCACACCGTAAATAGTAGTTTAATAGTTTAAATATAGAGGGGAGAGGGATGCACCATGCCAACGAGAGGGATTTTATTTTTGAACTTGCAGCTACTCCGCATGAAGTTAATAGTGGAGAAATCAACAGGAATGTTCTTCAATTTATGCCTCTATTGGAGATTCGTCGTTGCTATTAGCTTCAGGTGCCTTCTCTAATCTTTAGCTAGTTCAAGTTGTTAGAGTCCTTTGATTGTATTTGTATTTAGGATCCAACAGATAGGTAAAAGGAATTATATTCTTTTTCTATTTCTATAAACGAGATGCGGTCAGATCTCATTGAAAGATTGAGGCCCAGGTTCTCAAGTGTTCGTGTGTTTGCGAAAAGATGTCTTTTTATGACGCAAAGGGAGTCTGATATATTTTTGTATCTTTGAGGTGGCTCTATGGGTAAACGAGAGCAGGGAGGGATGTCGTTTATCCAGGGATAGCCTGGATGTAAATAGCGCATACCCTTAAGGCCAGGGACAGGCCCGAGGGCCCCGCCGATCTGATGGTGGGGACCGGGTATATACAATTACAATTCGTTCGTATTTTTAATTAGGCTAGGTAGGATCTCTTTCAAAGCCCCCTGGTCTCTCGTTTACTCGTAATCCAAAAAGTCACGTTCATTCTCATTGATATGGTTTCTTCAGATACCCGACTTATTTTGTTTTGGTTTTATTTTAAAGAAAAATTAAATATGTCTTCAAGGTTAAATATCCCGCCTAATTTTAGTAAGTAAATTTGATATACAATATTTATTAAAATAAAATGAGCAAAACTAATTCAAATTTTATATTTTCATATGACTTGTATTTCCTTGGCGTTGTGTTTTCATTGTGGTTAAATAAAAACATAGAGCTATTTAATAATACAAATGAGGAGATTTCAATTCATCGAATTTTGTTGTTTTGGTGCTTCTATTATACACAGTAAGTAAATAAAAATTAAAGGTACCCCTTCTGGAATTTGCCTCTTGGGGATTAAATACGCCACTGTTTATTTGAACATGTGATGATGGGCTATCAAATTTGGAAATTTTTACTCTATTTTTATTATATTAAATTTCTTATAACCGCGAACTCATTTTTTTAAATGAATTTTTTTTGTAATATATTTTATAAATTCATGTCGTGAAGTGCACACAAAAAAAAGAAGTCTTCAAGATTAATTTTTAAACCAACAAAATTTCAGAAGGAGGTAATAATCACTTAACAAGATTTTTTTTTAAAAGTGTATATTAAAAAAGTAAAAGAAAGTTGTGTGCTGTGTGACCAGTCACACCAGATTTTTTATCGAGAGAACGCCTAGGAGTTAGACAACGAGAAGTGTATTGGATGAGAAATTTGAAAGAGAATATAGGAGAGGCTTAGCCCCATCCTTTGAATACAGTAGAAAGAGGAATAAGAAAGGAAATAGGTTGGTGGGGGGGGGTAGCAGAACGCAAATCCCCGCCTACACTTCTGACCTAATAGAAAAATATGAAGAGCCAGCGTGAGCTCGAATGGGAGTGAAGGAGGAGGAGTTAGGCACTGTTTCTTTTTTTTCTCCTCCATTTCCTTCCATTCGTTTACGCTACTGGTGGCCTAACTCCCAGGGGTTCCTATTATTTAAAAAATCTTGTGTGACTGGTGGCACAGCACTTTCGGTAAGAGAAAGTTATGTAGGAGAGACTGAGGCATGTTGGTCCACTTATTTCATTTTATTTTCTATAATTTTTAATTTATAATAATTATTTTCGTTTATGTTTTTATTTTAAAATGTTGGTGCAACCTTAAAATGCAAGAAAATAATTTAACACAAAGTTTATTTTAAATTATAATTGTTATAACGGTGGTCCAGAGGTTGGAGATGAGAGTCAGAATGCTGTGAAGAGCACTGCAGACACCTTCCTTGGGCTTGGGCAGTTGGCAAAAAGAATATCCCAGCAAGGGTCTCTACTTTCTCTCCCAGCGCTCAATTTGTGCTCTTTTGAAAACTCTCTTGAGTGAAAACACTTCATATCTTCCCGAACTACACATATCCCAAGAACTAGAGCGTCGTTTTAGAATACAATAAGAACATATTCATATATCTGATACTTACTTCACAACAACAAACACACGTGTTCATATATTAAGCGAAATTTCCTCCAATAAACTCTCAATGATGGAGCCAGTATATCGTCCGTCGATATTTATAATAATTTTTATTTTGTTACTTTTACTTCATTCATTGTCACTAAAATTGAAAAAATAAAACACGGCTACCGATTTCATATATACAATGGCAAAAAATCGAGCGGGCCAAAGTGCTCCGTCTTCTCTGGGCCAACCTGCCCCATCACCATATTTGAAACAATTTAATTACAAATCCCGTTGAGGTTTTTTAATTAATATGCCATTGAGAAATAATCCTCTTTACTCCAAGGTGCAAAAAACTCATGCGAGTTTACTCCGATCGCTATAGTGATTTTGGCAGAAGTAGGGTGGCAGTGCTATTAACCTTCTTTCTGTTGCTTGCGCAAATTTTTGATAATTTTTTTTTTTTTTTAATTTCTTTCGATGGAAATGCGATGAACATGTTTGTTAATGGGTTTCTATTTTTTTTTTCCTTTATATTGTTTTGTTGTTATTGTATTTGTATTGTGTTTGCTTGGACCTAGCCACCGAGGATTGGTGCCTCGAAGCGGGTAGTATATATATTTTAAAATTTTTGGAAAAAACTTTAAAATACCACTTCCGGTTGACAGATTTACTCAAAAAGTTCATACAGATCTACACTTTAGTGTAATAAGAAACACATACTAAATTTCATTAATTTAACTTTCCGTTTTGAAGTTATCTTGTTCAAACGCACGGATAAAATTGCTTTGTGAATTGAGAGATGTTCTTAATCTTGGAAGATTACAATATTCTTTCATAGTCGTATACAAGAAAATAAAAACATATGCGCCTAATTACTAGGCAACCAAATATACAGCGAAACATTGAGAAAAATCTAATTCCCAGTTTCTTTTTAATTTGTCCAGAATTTAAGAGTTCAATTAAGCAATATTGAATTAATCTTTTTTTTTAGAGTATTTTCTTAAAAGTTTATTCATGTTCTTAGAGAAAAGATGTTTAGAACATGTCCAATTAAAGGGACCGTTGGCGGTCTAGAGATTAGGAGAGGACGCGATACTTGTCTTGTCGAGAGGCTTGACAACCAACTCTACCGGTGGAAATAGAAATAGGATTAGCTAACTAACTAAAAAAAAATTCCTAAGAGGGTTACTTCACAATTAGAGGCTTTTATCCAAAAAAACACAAATAGAAATATAAAAAATAGCATTAGAGATAATAATTAAACGGAGTTCAACAAGGAGTTGAAATGTTTATTATTTTTTACGCCTATTGATCAGAGTTTGGCAAACTTTTTTTTTCTAAAGGGTCAGGTGTAAATATTTTAGGATCTTCTGGCCCGGAGATATTTATGGATAATTCTTCTCAAAGAGTAATGAAAAAATACTTTTTCGAGATCAGCCGACGGCTAACGTTTCGGTCCTAGGTTTGGACCATCATCTGAGCTAAAAATACATATGAAGAGCCCACAGAGATCCAAGTCCTTTTTTTTTTTTCAATTTTCCACCAGACCATTTTTTACTTTCTCTTGCCTATGTATATATGTAATATATATAGAGAGAGAAAGTATTGGATTCATGTCAAAAATTCGATGTCGAGATTTTGATGGATATTCACGTTTTAAGGTCCCCTGAATCCAAAAAAGTGGTTTTCGCGACATGGTCTGTCTGTCTGTCAGTGTGTCTGTGTGTCTGTGTGTGTGTCTGTGTTCACTTTTAAGCATGAAGGAATGGAACTATGAGGCTGAAATTTTATATATGAGTTAAACCCCCGGGAGCGTGAAAATAAGCTTTTAATCAAAATCGACCAAAGAGTACTAGTACTTTACTAATGTACTTTTTCAGTTTTTTTCGATTTTCTCAAAATTCGCTCTAAAGATTTTGATTAAAATTCAAAAATCAATTATTTTTTAGATGCTCTTTCAAATGTATATTCTCATTTTGCCCTCAAAATTGTTTGAAGCACACTTTACTCTTGTACTTCATAGGAAAGATAGGATAAATGGTTGCCATGGTAACAAAATATAAATATTTTCTCATGTTTATAAATTTGACATCGCCCCCGGGGGTGGGGTGGTGGGGGGGGGGCCCCCCCCCTTTCCCCCACCGCGGGGGGTGGGGCCCCGGGGCGGCCGGTGGTTTTTTTTTCAACTTTTTGGTTACCAGATTGAATATAAAGGACTGCAACCAACAATTATTTTATTAATTAAAAACTATGGTTTTTAAATTTTTAATTGGATGGGGTGGGGGAAAAAAAGGGGGGTTTGGGGGGGTGGGGGTGGGGGGGAGAGAGAAAAAAAGGGGGAGTGTTTTTTTTAAAAAAAAAAAAAAAAATTAAACATTTTAAAATTTTAAATTCAAATAAATTGGTGGAAACTAAATATGTCGACACAAAAAATCTGTCGCACAGCACACAACTTTCTCTTACCTTCGGTAATCGAAAGTTGTGTTCTGTGCTTGTCACACCACATTTTTTAAGTTTGTTTACACTATGTTATTCCATTGTACGGTGTTTCTTAAATTGTGAATATTATTGAAACTATTACTTTCTCGTCTTTTACTTTCTCGGCTCGCCTAAATGACCTCCAATTAGACTTAAACTTAAAATCTATATGTATTATAGCTATCTGCAAATTTGTAAGGAGTGTTGTCTTAAAATAATCCAGGTAATCTAAAATAAGAGCCGCTTTAGAGTAAAATTAGACGTGATGGGGCAAAACTGATGGCATTTACTCGCGCTACTCAAAATACCCAAGAATAGGTTCAAATATTCGGGCAACAAAATCACTGTTCCCCTGTGTAATAGGTGAAATTTTGTATTAATATGAATAAAGAAATGGGATCAATTCAAATTTTGTTAAATGAGAAATTTTTTCTTAGGCTTAAATTTGGACATATTTCGACATAGAAAACAAGAGACCGCAAGGAAAATAAGCACCAAACCCTGAAAGGAATATTTATTTCGAGTAACTCGTATTCGTATTAAAATAAACCCTTGATTTATTTTAAATTGTCTTTTTCGATTTTTTATTTATTTGTTTTGTTCATTTTTTTATGTGTATGCACTTGGATTTAAAAATCTTGCCATCTTATAAATATTGCTGTTTGACTCGCCTGGTGCGTCCTAGTGGGCTATATTTACTTTTATTCTGTAAATTGTTACAATTGTTATTTGTTTGTTCTAAAAAGCTTATGTACATTTACTAAAAGAGATGGAATAAATATATATATATTTGGGTCCAGAGTTTCCCTTCGACAGTTGTTCGTTTCATAAAATATATTTAAATGTTCTTTGAGATTTTTTTTTTTTTAAGTAAAATAAATATAATAAAATGTGATGAAAGAACCCCATCTATTGAATTTTTCCCTTCAATTTAAAAAAGAAAAAATCTGGTGTGACCTGCGCACAGCACACAACTTCTCTTACCTTCGGTAATCGAAAGTTGTGTTCTGTGCTTGTCACACCAGATTTTTTGTGTCGACATGTATTTAGTTCCCGGTAGTAGGGAATATTTGAATTAGATGTAAAATTTATAAGTATGGGAAAATATTTATATTTTGTTACCATGGCAACCATTTCTCCTATCTTCCCTATGAAGCACAAGAGTAAAGTGTGCTTCAAACAATTTTGAGGGCAAAACGAGAATATACATTTGAAAGAGCATCTAAAAAATAATTGATTTTTGAATTTTAATCAAAATCGTTAGAGCGAATTTTGAGAAAATCGAAAAAAACTGAAAAAGTACATCAGTAAAGTACTAGTAGTCTTTGGGCGATTTTGATTAAAAGCTTATTTTTCCGGTCCCGGGGGTGATTAACTTAAATATAAAATTTCAGCCTCATAGCTCAATTCCTTCATGCTTAAAATTGAACACACACCCACCCACACACACCCACCCACCCACCCACCCCACCCACCCACAGACAGACCATGTCGCGAAAACCACTTTTTTGGATTCAGGGGACCTCAAAACGTAAAGATCCATCAAAATCTCGACATCGAATCTTTGACATGAATCCAATACTTTCTCTCTATATATATATTACATATATAATAAATAAAAACAAGAAAGAAAATTTAAATTCAAGACAAAGTCTTTGCTTTATATATCGTACGATAAATGATTATATTATTGGTTTTTTTTTCGGCCATTTGTACCGCAACGATAACAAGTTTAATATATTCCTGCTCAGGAACTAAGAAAGATATTGATCTTTTATTGGCGAATAAATTTCCAAGTAATAATTTGTTTATTTGATCGGTTTTAATTTATAAAACATGAGATAGTGATTTTAAAAGATGGGCTGAAAATATGTTTAAGATCCATAACTCTTTTATTGATTCATGAATTTGACTTTGCTGCTCATTTTTCTTTTTTTTTTTAATTAAAGTCTTTTTCGGCATCGAAGGCCTTTTGGATGGATTTTGATTGGTAGCCAATCCAATTGAATTAAATTGTCGCATGAGATTATTCTCTTTAAGATATCGAAGAGATCAAATTAAAATAAAATATAAATAATCCCTCTCTTAGTACAATTATCCAAATTCTATTGAGTGAATCCGGAGGGATTAAAACTTGAAGTGACATCCCAACTCAATTAATTATTTCGAAGAATCACGTTTCTAAATTCTTCACATTTATGAATTATGAATAAATTGAATTATGTAAGATTTTAAGAATAAGGATTCTTTATAATACCCACCTGTACTAGTTTTTTAAAATAATAAATTTATTTAACTCGACCTGCTTAGGGTTGAAAATCTCCGATGGCTAGGATAAATTAAAAAAACTATATAAATATGTCCTCGGGCCTTTGTGTAGTGTTTAGCAGGCTGGCCCTTTGTACCAAGGGTTGCAGATTCGCGATAAATATATATTTGAAGCCCCTTTTTTTTCAAATCTATTCAAATAATCGAATAAAAAATACTACTCCGCGATTTTTAATTGAAATAATGAATGAATTTGAAATAAAAACTAGCTGCATCTCTCATTTTTCTCCTTTTTCGTATATAAATATTGATACTTTTAGATTAATAAGAGGAGAGAATGTCAGTCAAAGAGAATAGCCTCTATCAAATGAATATTTCAATAAAAGAAAACGTTTCGGCTTTAATTAAATAACGTCATCATACTTTTATTTATTTATTTTTTATTTGAGGGAAAAGCCTTAAATTACGGCATAAAAAACCCTCAATAGCCTACATAAAAAAAAAACATTCACCGGTTGTTTACCCTTGGTGCATCGTGCACGTAGACACGCCCCAACCCCAGTGCCGGTATCTGGCGCAAATGGCCCCCAATGTTTGGAAGTGAGAGGCCCTTCACCTCTCTACTCCCCAAAAATCAGTCCCTCTCGGGACTGGTCATTCCTATGCTCCCGTTCTCTCAATGACATATTTGTTTCATAATTCCTTAATATAACTGTATATTTAAAAAAATGTGAAGAAATGCCAGTGGGATTTACAATCTTCAATTTTCAGTTATTTATTCAAACGGGCAGAAGCCAATTACAATTTATTTTAGAACATAAGAAAATTAAGAAACATATTGAAATGTTACCTATACAGCTCAAAAATTAAAATATCACATATTAAAGTAAATTGAAAGGAAAATAGCATGAGAACCAAATAAAAATAAGGTATTTACACTCTTACTCCATTGTATCTCCACTAAAATACAAATACAACTCGGCGATTTTTAATTTAAAAGTCAAGCTCTTTACCCTATTAGCATACATCCATTTCCTTCTGAAACGTGAAAATAAAAAAGCACCTTCTTTTCCGCGTGTAAACATTCCAAGCTGTCGAGTAATTTTATTAATTCAATCCATCAGAGGGTATTTTTCTTGTTCTTGTTTGCTTTGATGCCGGCATAATTAATCAGCGCCAAGGGCCTTGTTTTGTTCTCCTTCTCTGCTCCTATCAAATTAGAGACATGCAACAGATATTAATCAGCACAGACAGATCAGATGCTTTGAACTACTCCACATTTGATCGGATTTCTGATCGATTCCATTCCTCGGATATCAAAGAGGGGTCCATATCCCGAAGCTTAGAGCAAATCTTAAATAATCATCTCAAACTGCTTTTAATTACATTTCCAATTTCCTATCCCTACTTTTCTTTAAGAAGAGAATTTTTTTTATCATAGGTGTGATCAAATAGAAAGGTGTAACAGATCGTTTTTTTCGAGGAAACAAACGAAGGATTCGCCATTTATCAGCATTCTCTGAACTGGCAATTGATTTCTTCCTTTAATTCCTGCTCCTCCATTGAGTGTTAAGTAATTAATTAGAGTCGAAATATCATTCAAAGTATTGCTGAACCTAAATACAAATCCTTCTTACTTAATTAATAACTTTCGGCAAGCTTCGCGTTTAGACTTCTATCCTCTCCCCCAACCATTTAATTTTTGGTTTTCGACTATAGGACCCTTTCTCTTTTAATTTCAAAGCGAAGGACCTAATTCATAGAGTTAAATTTCTTCCCCATACATTTGATTTCATAACTTCACAGGATTAATAATTTTGGAGAGAATCTTTAAATTAAATTCTCTATTTTGAACATAACTTATAAAATTCCGTTTCAAAATCCTAACTGCATGGGGATATATTCAGAAAGAAGGACAAACAAACAGACGGACTGACAATTAGCGAGTTATATATCATAATATATAGCCTAGATAGGCCTACTTCCCCTCTCAAAAGCAACTGTTAGAGCAGATTAATGCAATGATTTATGTAATTTTAGGTTGGATATAAATTATGTGGATTATTTTTAGAGTTATTAATTATTGAAGATCCATCACCCATATATGTGAGACAATATTCAAGTCTATGAATTAAGAGGTTCTCTTGGGGGCTCGCTGGTGTATGTAAACAAATCCTCAAGCAGGCACTGGATTGGAATATTGGATCTCATCACAAGGCCCCCAGGCAACTCTACGAGGAGAGGGAGTTTGTGTGACATCCCGTTAATACAAAGCTTCTGTATAGCTGTAGCTGCCGACATCTGACCTGAATTATAATAATTAAAGATGCTAAAATAATCTTTGAAAAATATAATCGTGTTTTTGATGCACTGAGGATGGTTTGCGTTAGGCTTACCGAAATATCAATGCAAATAAATTATTTTAATGTGGAAAGCATTGGTTGTTTTTTTTTCGTTTCCATAACCTTAAAATATAATTATTATCAATCTATTTAAAAAAGAAGAGAAAAATAAGAGATCTTGAGCATACAGAGATAAAGATTTCGCCACTTGTTCAAGGATTCACTTCCTACTACTGACTACCAATTAATTTAGGAAAAAAAAACCCGGGGTCTAAATGGCCTTATAAGTCGAAAAAACCTTTAAAAAAACATTTGATAATATCAGGATTCGAAGGACTTTGCAGCCAGGAAATTCAATACAAATTTTTTTTTTTTTTTTTTTTATTCGCCGACGTTTCGGTCGCCAATCACGATTTTCATTAGAGCAAATATTGTAAGGGCATGATGAAGGCTGAGATTGGTGAACGAATTTGGCGAATAAAAAATCAAATAAAAAAAAAATTATTTAATTTTCTGGCTGCAAAGTCCTGATTAAATCCTCCACCAGTCATAAAATATTTTAAAGTTCATTTTACTATAAAAGAAAGAAATATTTAGTTTACTTGGAATGATGTTTCGGTTCTTGGGGTTCAGGAGTTGAAATTGAATTATCACTAATGTTATATACTACCCTTTGATATCAGTTTTATATTTTCTCAATTTCCAAACTATATTATTGGGAAAATATTAGTTATAGAAGTAGAGCAAAACGAAAGAAAAATAAATAGCAGAGACCTCAGAACTCATTAGAACTGTTCTTGTAGAGTTAGACAACAAATCAATAGCAAACACACACATACATTCGCACAAATAGAGAGAGAGAGAGAAAGACACATTAGAGAACCCTAAGGGACTAACTTGGAAGAGAAGAAGAAGAAGAAGAGGCTTGCTCAATTCCCTTTGGCTTGTTTTTGTTCATAAAAGTCTCTCGCTAATGTTTATTTAAGTTGGTTAAAATCTTGACTTATAGATGCTGATTTATCCTTAAAATCAATATTATTTTTTCTCCTTGGACAATTTTAGTTTTAACAATATGATTCGCTGCATGCATTAAGATTAATATTCACGGATTATTCAAATGATAATCCCTTCTTATGCTTATTCGTATTCTCTATTCAAAAGAATTTTTTCATTTGCTCAAAGTACCCTTGAAAATGGATGCCAGAGAGAGAAAAATAGAAATGGTGATTATATAGAGAGCGTGAGATATTCTACACAAAAATAACATCTTGACAGTTATGGCTATTTTATTTTTATTTATTTCTTGTGTATTATTAATAATTTTTTCATTAACTTTAGGTTTTTTTAAACAGCAATAT
>JAKCPI010027477.1:0-12731 GCA_023213315.1 Euborellia annulipes
CAAATATTTACAACAAACATTTTAAAATTACAATTATTCTTCGAAAAATAGAGTATGTATTGTAATTTTACAAACATTGTATAGCAATTGTATTGTATTTTTCTCGTAAGTAGTTTAGGAATTCTAAAATTACCAAACATTTGCACTCTAATTTTCAAATGTCATTCTAAAATTACAATACATTTGTAAATGGTTTTGCAAAGATTTACTAAATTTAGTCTGTTTTTGTGTAGGGAAATATGCTTCCTAAACAATTGTAAAATTACAAAATTTTTTTATAGTAGTACAGAATACACCTTTTAAATTACCGATATAATAAGAAAAAATTGTGTGCTGTGCGACCAGTCACACCAGATTACCCTCTCCCCCCGAGAAACTTCTCTGGATCCGCCACTGCTGGCATGGGACTTCTGACACTTACGCTACTACACACACGTAACTGCAAAGCTTGACAAGCATGCATGTGCAATCTTTTTTGTACAAGCAAACTGTAGAATTTTGCCCAAGCATTTAAATTGTGCAATCCGCTTGATGCTTGATTGAATTTTAATCATGCACAAGCATATTTTCCGCAATTTTATAGACGTCTTGACATTTGATATTTATATTTAACATATAGTTCCGGGGTTTTTCGTTTGATGAAATTGAAAAAATCTAAAAATGTATATGTGAAATATATTCTTCTATTTCTGACGTGTACATGATGAAAGGTAGATTAATTAAAGTTAAAATCTATTAAAACGTCCGATATTTATTTTTTATAATAATTATTTAATCTCTTGGCGATCGATTTCGCTTTTTATAGCATCCTCAGGCCAGCTGGAAGTGCAAATTACAATTTGAAAATTTGAATATAAATACATTTATACAAATTATGTTTTTGTTGATAGATATTCATTGAAGAATTTTAAATCCAAAAAAGCATGTTTTTATTTGAAGAAATAGAAGAATTAAAAATTTCGGGGGGGGGGGGGGCAATTACACAAAAAATATTAAAACTTTTAAACCCCTTGATAGATATTCATTCAAGAATTTTAAATCCAAAAAAGCATGTTAAGATTTGAAGAAACAGAAGAATTAAAAATTTCGGGGGGGGGGGGGGCTGCCTAATTTAAAAAAACTCTGAAACAACGAATTTAGATTCTTATCAAGGGAAGGCTTTAGGGAAGAAACCAAATTGATATCTCTCCTGGTTAAAAAAAATTTGAATTTGCCTCTCCGGCTCCGCCCTCTCTGTATTTCGCCAATCAGCTCTATCCCTGAGGCCTGTTTGGTTGTTTCACACATCGGACACGGTTTTAAGGCAATTATATATAAGTATGATAATTCATGGAGAATAGCTAGAATCGACGTCGTTATTCAATTTATTTTCAATTCCAAAATCGGCCAAAGAGTACTAGTACTTTACTAATGTACTTTTTCAGTTTTTCTCGATTTTCTCAAAATCCACTCCAACGATTTTGATTAAAATTCAAAAATCAATTATTTATTAGACGCTCTTTAAAATGTATATTCTCATTTTGACATTGAAATCTTCTGAAAACCACTTTACTCTTGTACTTCATAGGAAATGGTTCCCATGGTAAGAAAATTCAGAAGATTTCAATGGCAAAATGGGAATATACATTTTAAAGAGGATCTAATAAATAATTGATTTTTGAATTTTAATCAAAATCGTTTGAGTGGATTTAGAGAAAATCGATAAAAAGTACATTAGTAAAGTACTAGTACACTTTGACCGACTTTGTTCAAAAGCTTATTTTCACGCTCCAGGGGGTGTTCTAACTTAAATATAAAAAAGAAAGTAAAAAGCTTTTCTACTTTTCATATCACCTTTATTTTTTTATTACACTCTTGGATAATAAAGTACCGTTTGAGAAAGAGAGTGAGCGAAAAAACGCAAATGAAAAGCGAAAGAACGAAGTAAGAGAGAGAGAGAGAGAAAAAAAAGGAGCAAACTAATTTATCGACCATTGTATAAAATTCGACATCCCATTGCAATGTATGTGACGTCATCGTCGTTCTTTTTTTTATCTTCGTTCATCTTCTTGGTTTCGTCTCTCTCTCTTTTTTTCTCTCTCTCTCTAAGCACCCTGGCCAAACGCTCTAAACCGCAGCCGTTGCTGCTGTTTTTGGCCAACCCCAAGACACATAGCAAAAGCAAATGGCCAGGCTGGAAGCAATTCGATCAAAAAAAAAAAAAAAAAAAAAAAACACACACACAAACACACACACACACACATACTCTTTTTTCAACAACTCACACCAACTAGAGGTGTGTAACTTGGAATTTTTCTTTACATTTGTTAAAACCATAACTTAATAGAAGTGTGTTTCCCGTTATTTGTAAATATATATATTTAGGGACCAGGTATTCCTATTTAAGCCATTTGGTATCCAAATGGCTTAAATAAAATTTTCGGACTGCCTGGGATCCGAACCCTCGAACCTTGGTATACAAGGCAGGCGCGCTACCAACTACACCAAGCCCGAGTTAAAGAAATGTGGAAACTGTTTTCAAAATTTCTTCTGCTACTATGTACTATTTTATAATATTCTCTGTTTTATTTTTACTTTCTCTTACCCCTGTTTTTTTTTTTGCGACATGGTCTGTCTGACTGGCTGTCTGTGTGTCTGTGTTAAATTTTAAGCATGAAGGATTTGAGCTTTTAGGCCGAAAATTTATATTTGTTAGATACCCACCTGGAGCGTGAAAATAAGCTTTTAATCAAAATCGACCAAATAGTATTAGTTTGCCCTAAAAAACAGTTTGGCCTATAACATTTTAAACAGCATATACCTACATTGCTTTAGTGGAGTTCTGAATTTACCAAAAAATGTATTATTTCACTATATGATATTAATTCAGGCAACCAAACACAACTAGTGGCCATAGTTTGTTTTTCTTGAGTTATATAGGCCTAAACATTTTATATTTACAGTATTTAGTCTTTTATCTGAGATCACTTTCATGAAAGATTACGTGCTGTTATCATTGAATACACTATAAAAAAAAATCTTAATTTTGGTGTGTTATGTAATATTAAATTTATAAATACCCTTGTAAATGATAACTACTATGTATTTATATACTAAATTTACAAATGTATGCGTTCAAATATTTACAACAATTTTAAAATTACAAATTTCTTCAAAAAATAGAGTATTGTATTTTTACATATATTGTATAGCCATTTTCGTTAAAAATTGTATTTTTTTGAAAGCAGTTTGGGAATTCTAAAATTACCACACAATTGCACTCAAATTTTCAAACGGTTTTCGAAAATTACAATACATTTGTAAATTATTTTTGCAAAGACTTATGTTCTAAATTTAATGTTTTTGTTAATGTAATTTGCTTCCTACAGAATTGCAAAAAACAACAAAATTTTTTTACAGTGTATGTTATGTATTTATTTATACTGTGGTATAGGCCTACACAATTATCTTGTGATTCGATTGGTCCGGTTTTCTTTTTTATTATTTGAAAATAAATAAATAGTTTAAAAACAGGAGCAAAAAATTTTGTTTGTTCCTCGATTAAGACCGGTTTCAACCTAGTGTAGATAAATGACTTCTATCTCTTTTTTTTCTATTATTTTATTTAAAAAAAAAAACAAATAAATAAATAAATTCAATAAACGATGGAAATCGATAAAATAATAAAAATGTGCAACGCATATTTGAATATTCATATTTGCATGTTTTTCTATCAACTTAGGATATTAAATATTTACTCATTTTCGTTCATAATTTATCATTCGTCAGCTAGAACTGAAACTCTGGTAGCTGGCAAACTTTAGCACCCCCCCCCCCCACACACACTCTTCCAGCCTCCTGGTTCTATTTCAAATAGCGGCTGAATATGGAGTGATGTACAAGTTTAAGTTATAAGTTGTAATGCGTATTAAATCCCTGAGCGAAGCAAGCAAAGTGTCTCTCTCTCTCTCGTTACTCTGATGAGAATTTTATAAGGGGGTTTATGATGAAATATTATTTAAAAGTGTATCAAGAAAATATTAAAAAATAATAATAGAATTTGCAATGTTTTTATACTTTCTAATCTTGCCGGGTTATATTAGTTTAGAATAGATAAATATTAAACTGTTTAGTTTGTGACGTCCTTTCATGTCGTCATACTTGTGTCTGCGGCTACACACTGCAAACTTGACAAGCATGTATGTGCAATCTTGTTGTACCAGCATGCACAAATTCCCTTCGGCATAAGCATTCAAGAAACAGCTTATGCCGAAAATTAACTTAAACTCGGGAGGTTATTTATTCGCAGATAACAAGAAATATTCACTTGCTTTAAACAGAGACACAATAAATATTAATATTTAAATTAAAATTGTAAATGAATTAATATCTATATATATAATAGCGGAGTGTGCGTCCGTCTGTCTGTCCGTTTGTCACGCTCAGTTTGACCCAACTTCCCGTTGGAATTTTGAAGCGTAATTTTGCAGGCTTATCGAGGACGTTATGAAGAGTCCAGGAAAAATACTCGGGTCCCGAAATTCCTAAAACTTTTTGAGTTATTAATTCCTACAGTTACGATTTCTCCCATGGGAAATGTATAGAGAAATATCTATGTATTCTTTGCATTTGTGTATTCTATGAATGTAAACAAATCCTCAAGCAGGCACAAGATTGAATTACGTAGTAATAATAATTTTTGCATAAACAATTTATAGCTGAGTTGTTATATTAATAAGAGGGTAAAAATGAAAAATGCAGCTAAGATTATTTTTTTATTTGGTTAATTCACACAGCTGACGTTTCGGTTCCGTGTTTAAACTAGCTCTGAAGATGGTTCAAACACGGAACCGAAACGTCAGCTGTGTAAAATTAACCAAATAAAGAAATAATCTTAGCTGCATTTCTCATTTTTACCCTCTTATTAAAATAATAATTTTATTTTCATAATTAAGAAAAGGCGAGGGTCCGCCGCAGGCGGGCTTGAGCCAGCTGGTGGGGGTGGTCCGTGGGGGCAAAACCCCTCTGGCTAGGCGTGAAGCCTCCCGAAGGCGGGCGGGGCGGTTAGTATGTTAAATAAATATCAAGTGTCAAAACGACTATAAAATGGCGGAGAGTTTTGATTGGGCAAATATGCTTGTTCAGGATTAAAATTCAATCGAGAATCAAGCGGCTTGTACAATTAAAATGATTGCACAAAATTCTCCTACAGACTCTACAGTTTTATAATTCGCTAATATCCGTCTATCACGCTCTATTTGGGCAACTTCCAGTTGAAATTTCGAAAACAAATTTTATATGCTTAAAAAGGACCTTCTGGGGATTACTGTATTATTATTTTCGTTCCGAAATTCCTATAACTTTTTAAGGTATTAATTTTTAAAGTTTACTCCCATAGGAAATGTATAAAGGAATATTTATGTATTCTTTTCATTTGTATATTCTATGAATGTAAACAAATCCTCAAGCAGGCACTGGATTGGAATAGTAATAAAAAATTTATTTTTATATTTAAGAAGAGTTTATTATTGTAATCTTATTGTTTTAATTTTGTTTTATTATTGTATTTTTATTGTTTTAATTTTGTATTACTATTGTATTTTTTATTGGTTTGACTTTGTTTTATTTTTGTATTTTTATTGATTTTATTTTATATTGATATTTTGTAATTTTATATGTATGTATTGTAAGGGATGGCCGAGTAGCCCTACCCTAAATAAAAAAAAAAATAATTAAAAAAAGGCGAGGTTCTGCCGCAGGCGGGCCCGAACCAGCTGGAGGTATCTAGGGCGGGCAGCAGCTAGTACTAAATTACCCCCTTACTTTATGAATGTAAAATTTCAATTAAAATCAATAAAACACTATTTCTTTAAAAAAAAATCAAATCAAAGAATAAATAAAATTAAATTAAAAAGAAAAAAGAATATAAAAATTTTCAAATTTAATTATACATTTTTGACGCTATTTAAAAAGTAGTATAATAAACCCCCCCCTGTAACGATACTCGTTGGTGTTTTTATGTCGCCTCCTTTAAGGAGAAAATATAGCGCGCGCTCGGGCGCTATCTGATGTTTTTTAATAAATAACTAACTAACTAAAAAAAGAACTCTCAGATCGGACCATAAACCTTTGCGACGGCCTCGAAAACCTCATTTAATTTGCATACTTAAAAATTATGCAAGGTTTTTTTTTTTTTTTAGAGATTAAAAGTTAATTTTCTTTCTTCTCTCTCTCTCTTTCTCTCTTTCAGGAGGAATTAATAATTGACTTTTTCAAACCAAATGCAAAAAAAAAAGAGCAGTCGAGTTTTCAAGTACTAATTCCATTGATAAAACAATGAAATGTGATTTTTATGCAGTGAAATAATTTTATAAAAAAAAAAAAAGAAAAAGTTTAATTTTGAAATTGATTCAACTTTTAATGAAAAAACTTGGATAAATGACATACAGAGAGAGAGAGAGTGAGGGAGAAATGAGGGAGGGGGATGGGGGGGGGGGGGGGGGGGAGAAGAAATCAGCAAACTCAGGAACCAAAATCTAATTCATATATTGAAGTGACAAAAATAATTTATAGGGTGTTGCCAAAGAAGGAAAAAAATATTTTTTATTTTTTCCGTGGCGACGTTTCGAGGATTAAACGTCACCCATTCTCAGGACTTTTAAAGCAACAAGCATTTTTATTTTCCCGCCAATATACACTGAGCTTCAATAAAAACGTAACACTTTGTTTCCTTTTAAGAAGAAAGACCCAGTGGCGTAACTAGCCTTTTTGAGGGCGGAGGGGGCGAAGCTCAACTGGGACGCCGTTCTTTTTTTTTTTTGTAATTTTTCTCCGGATTTGTGATATAAAATGAATTTATTATGAAATTTCAAAAAAAAAGCCGGATATTTTGGGAAAAAGCGGATGCGCGAGGGGCGCCAAAAGCTCGATGTGCCTGGGGGGGGGCGAGCGCCCCCCTTCGCCTCCACCTGGATACGCTTCTGAGAAGATCTATTCTAATCTACCTTAATGATACTCTAATTTAAGAAACATTTAATATGAAATAATATCTTATACATTTCTAAGTAAATTTAACACAAATCCGTATCATTTTAATCAAATTAATACAATTTAAATAAAACCAAGACAAAAATGTCGAAATATTTTTATTAACGCCAAATTTCCAAATAATCTTTCCATTTCAGTTTTTCTCTATAAATTCTTATAAAAACAAAATTTTAAATTAATACCCAACAAACATATCGAGATTATGTTGATTTATCCCTCAAATTGAAAATCGACATATTTTTCTTTATTTTATTTAAATGGTAATTATTTATTAAAATGATTTGTATTTGTGTTAAATGTTTACTTAGATAGCCTATGTATAGATATTTAATATTAAATGTTTCTTGAATTAGAGTATCATTAAGGTAGATTACAACAGATCTTCGTAAGAAGGATTAAATTGTTACGTTTTCATTGACGCGTATGTGTATTATAAGTAACTTGATACAATATAAGAGGAAGGTATTATGATCAGAAAATATCTAACCTCCCAATTTTTTTTTTATTTATATATATATATATATATATATATATATATATATATCTTTACATTTCAGGTCATAACGACCCAAGGAATTAAAAAAAAAAAAATTAATGTGCGTACGTATATACATTATTTTAGGTAGCAGCAGCTTACTCGTCAATAGATAAATATTTGGGTACCAAATGATATAAATAAATATCCCTGGACCCCCAATATATATCATAATTAATATAAGTATAGTTTAAAGTCTATTTGGTCTAAGATTCCGAAACGAAAAAACTTTTTCTTGATTTCCGTAAACGAAAGCGTTATGTTTTATTTTCCTAAAAAAAAAAATTCATTTCATTTACAAATGTGATGCGGAAAGTGAAAAGGGATCTCTTGTGAGAAATTTCACAAATTGAGTTCTTGATATTTTATAAAACCACTTTGATATCTCACAAACTAAAAAAAGTTGGAGCCTTTCAAAGTTATAGATATTAAAAACGGGATTTTCGAGCCAAACGCATTTAAACACAATTAAAAACTATTTACGAATACTAAATCGATTATTTTGTTATATTTATCGGATTCTCATCGTTATAATTACCGAATAAAACTGTATAGGAAATATCGAAGAATCGTATTCAATCGAAATCCAAAAATCGATATTTTTCACCTAATTCGACTAAAATCCCCGTCTTTTTTCCGTATCACAAATCGTCTCTTGCAGTGGCGTATTCAGGGGGGGGGCCCAGGGGGGCCGGGCCCCCCCCAAAGCCTTCTCCAAAACAAAAAAAATACCTATTGTTTTTCCTAATGATTTTTTTTTTTTAAATAATTATTTTATTAACTCTCATAAATTCTAAAATCTAACAAAAAACCTATAAATAATTGAAAAAATCTCTAATATTTACGAATTTTGTATTAAAATTATTTTTTATTTCAAGAAAAAAAAAATTTTTTTTATTTGTTTTTTATTTATAATTATTATATTATCTAAAAAAAAAATTTCTCCACTTTAAGTTTCTTGGAGAAGGGGGGGGTGTCATAAAACTTTGCCTCAAGCAGAAATCCTGGCTACGCTACTGGTCTCTTGCATCACGTAGTGACGTATCTCAAAAAAACTGAAAATTGAGATACAACGGGTAGGGCCGTGTCCTGGCGTTCTTTACATTATCACAAAGTGACGAATCTGTATTTCCATGTTTTTCGTATTATTTAGGTTTTTTGGTTTTGCGTATCTCAACATTTAATATAACAACACTAACTATAAACAGATCTGAAAAATGATAGAAATTGAGATACGCCACTACGTGATTCAGGCGACGTAATAATGTTTATAGGAATATTAACTTAGATCACAATTTCACAAAGAGTACCAATGAATAGGAAACACAATGAATGACACCAATGATAAGACTGGGTTATTATAGGCCTATATAAAATTATTTAACAAATCTATTCTTTATTTGAAAAAAAACAAAAACAACCTTTTTGTTTCAAAGCGAAACCCTTTGCTTTGCTTTGCAGAAAGTTAGAAAACGTTTTTCCCTCTTATGTTCGACAACTGTCCTTTATGCCAGAGTTAACTTTATATAGAATGAAATTTTCATTTCAAAATACGAGTAGGTATATATATATATATATATTGTAATTACTGCAAAGCGAATTTGTTCACACATACTACACTTTGTAATAAACTTTGTATTACTCGGTCGTTTATCATTTACTACCTCTAATCTAATGCAAACTCTTTGAAATGTCTATAAACTGTTTGTTATCCTTTTTAATATCATTTTGCCTTTGGGCTTTGTGTAGTTGGTAGCGCGCCTGCCTTCTATACCAAGGGTCGAGGGTTCGGATCCCAGGCAGTCCGATGATTTTATTTAAGCCATTTCAATACCAAATGGCTTAAATAAGAATGCCTGGACCCCAAATAGATATGTTCACAAATAACGGGTATCGTAAAAAGTCTTAAATGGCCTAAGTTGCCGAAAAGACTGTGTATCTGTGTGTGTGTGAATGGGAAAAAAGTGTGTTTTGTTTAAAAAAAAAAAGTTTCTCTATATCATAGGGATGGAAAAGTCGATTCTGACTTTAGTCAAGAATCGATCTTTAACTGCAAATAATCGACTTTTGGGAATCGAATTGAAACTCTTTCAAGTCGATTAGAATCGATTCTCACTGGACGACTTCGACTTTTTTTCTTACAATACTTAGTATTCGGTGGTAATATAGTTTGTAACGTTTTCATTGATTGACTTTCATCTTTCTTTTAAAACCTACACATAACACACCAATCAACACGCTTTCTAAGATCGGTTAGTGAAGATATGTGGCATTCTTAATTCCTCAATTTTAATGTTTTATTTTGATACTCAACTTTCATATTTTATTTTAATATACGGTGCCATATCACGTGCAATTTCTGGATAGAATATTATTTTATAAAAATATTGAAAACAATATTTGTGTGTGTTGTATTTAATAAAATGTTTAAATACTTAATAAATCTTAATATTATAAATAAATAAATATATTTAATATTTACTGAGTATCTCCTAAGCACGAGTTATAGAGTTTTTAAAAAATTGACTTTCAGAAATGATTAATCGATTCCAAGAAATCGGAAAAATATCAAGTCAATATTTGACTTTTCGAGCGCCTTTTCCATCTCTAAGCTAACAATAATAAGCAAAGTTCGTTTCTTTGTAATGCTTAACTAAAGGATGAAATTAGGTCGATGGCTACCGGGGGGCGTTCCACACGCTGATTACCCGGGGTCACCAGTCCCGAGCTTTCGCCGTGCTTTACATCACTTAACTGCAACGATTGTAGTGACTGTTGCTCTTCTCCGTTGCCAGGCCCCCCAGAAATTGTTATATGTTCGTTAAAAAAATTAAAAATTTTTTAGAAATTTTTATAAATGTATTAACTTCACAAAATTTTGCTTATACCTCAGATCAGAAAAAAAAAAACTCATTTTTTCTAAGGTTAAGCGTGTTCTTGTTTATTATCTGTCGGATAAGTTGCAACTGTTTTTATATTTGAATGTGTTTCTTTTGTTTTATTTAAAGGCTAACATATGAAATTTGTATTAGTCTTCGAAGGGCTCGGATAAACTGCAAACATTGACAAACAAACAACAAATTTGACAAAGGTAGACACAGGGTGGGTGGGATGTTCATTATATCGCATGGCAAATGATTACATAGCAATAACTCCGTCCTCATATCCCTCGCCAATGTGTATGCTAATTATAAAAATTGGCATACATTTACAAAAAAAAAAAACAAAGTTAATATTTACATGAATTGAGTGCATTTTAAAGAACAACTAAAAAATATTTAATATTGGAGGTTTTTTTTTATTTTTTTTATTATCCAACTAAAAAATAATTGATTTTTGAATTTTAATCAAAATCGTTGGGGCGAATTTTGAGAAAATCGAAAAAGTGCATCAGTAAAGTAGTAATATTTTTTGTAATAATATTTAATGGCTGGAAATATATTGAGGAAGGATGTGAAAATGCAGGCAGCCAAAAATAAAACGCTCTCAATTCCCTTTGAATGTCCAGACGTTTCGGACAAAATTTATTCGCCCATCCTCAGTGAACTATTCTACTGGGAGAGAGTTAAGTCTCCTTTGATTATACTATTATATTAAGTGGTTATTAAATCCTATTACGTATTCTATTTAATATAATAATATGATGAGAAATTAGTTTTTTGGTATTAAAACTTTTTGCTATTTTCATAGTCAAGTAATGTCATTACTTGATTGTATCTAGACTAGAGAAGTTTATATATATATCAAAAAACAATAAAAATACAAAAATAAAACAAAGTCAAAGCAATAAGAATACAAAATTAAAACAATAAAAATACAAAAATAAAACAAAGTCAAAGCAATAAGAATACAAAATTAAAACAATAAAAATACAATAATAAAACAAAGTCAAAGCAATAAGAATACAAAATTAAATATAATAAATAAAAATACAATAATAAAACAAAGTCAAAGAAATAAGAATACAAAATTAAAACAATAAAAATACAAAAATAAAACAAAGTCAAAGCAATAAGAATACAAAATTAAAACAATAAAAATACAATAATAAAACAAAGTCAAAGCAATAAGAATACAAAATTAAAGCAATAAAAATACAATAATAAAACAAAGTCAAAGCAATAAGAATACAAAATTAAAGCAATAAAAATACAATAATAAATTTAGAAGATGAAAAAGGTCAATTCAGTCCTCGAGAATTTCGAGAATGAAACATGAATACATTATAATAAAATAATATATTTATTCTCTCTAGTTGACAATTATATAATCTCAGACCTCTTGGGTTTCGGCCGCTGTGCTGCGTGCCTTCTTCAGTGAGATCAGGATCTAGATAATGCAAAATAGTTTGTTTTGTTATCATGAAATATTATATAAATTAGTCAAAAACAATTATTCATATATATATACCTTAATGGTGAGTAGTTTGCATTATCTAGATCCCTTACTTTTACAACGCAGGTTACCTCAGTACAACACAAGAACATATACATCGAGGAGTCAACCATATAATGATAATTTATTAAAAACAAAATTTGAAAAAATATCATAGATGGATAATTCTGACATCTATTAGTCAAATTACAAACGAGTTATTTTTAGTATGGGAAAATTTATATTTATAAAAAATTTTTTTTATTTTATTTTTATTTTTATAAACAAATACGTCTCCTTAAACATTTCATTTTAAAAAAAACATAGAAATCTATTTAAGAACAATATTCGGATAATGCAAACTACTCACCATTAAGGTATATATATATGAATAATTGTTTTTGACTAATTTATATAATATTTCATGATAACAAAACAAACTATTTTGCATTATCTAGATCCTGATCTCACTGAAGAAGGCACGCAGCACAGCGGCCGAAACCCAAGAGGTCTGAGATTATATAATTGTCAACTAGAGAGAATAAATATATTATTTTATTATAATGTATTCATGTTTCATTCTCGAAATTCTCGAGGACTGAATTGACCTTTTTCATCTTCTAAATTTATCTGCAGTCCTGGTGAGTTCATTATTATACAATAATACAACAAAGTCAAAGCAATAAGAATACAAAATTAAAACAATAAAAATACAAAAATAAATTATAGTCTAAGCAATAAGAATACAAAATTAAAACAATAAAATTACAATAATAAAACAAAATTAATATTCAGG
>JAKCPI010027478.1:0-14366 GCA_023213315.1 Euborellia annulipes
TTTTTTAATTTTTAGAAATGAATTTATTATTATTATTATTATTATTATTATTATTATTATTATTATTATTAATCACATATTAATTAAGAAAAATTTAAAGTACGCTTAGATGATTTGTAATTAAAAAACCGCCAAAATAGTCGAACATTCTGCTGATAGTTGGCAGGACTGGTTATCTTACAGCATTATCAGATCACTAATAAGCATATACCAGGTACATGCATTAATATATTTTTATGCTGATATAAATGATATATAATAATAATATAATGATTATATAATTATATAATAATATTTATAAGCTATCATTATCTTGGAAAATTAAACAAATACATGAGATTAAATATAGCCCTACCATCTTGCCATTTTTTTCGACTTTTGGCTAACGTTTTAAGAGGCCTAACGCCTACTTATTGGCAAAAACATGCGAACCCCCTTAAAAACATTAAAAAAATATTTTTCTAAATCTCTCTTTTTTCAAGTGGAGAATAAATCACTCACCGAAATGTCTCCTGATAACACTGAAGATGGATCTCTTGAAGCCAGACGTCGACCGCCTGAGCATCCGACCTCGACATGATATTCGCCGGAAGAGGCAAACGTTTCGGTAACAATTGAGCTGCTTCAAGTATCGTCTTGCGATCCGCTTCGTTATCCACACCCATCTCTCTTAAATCGATATCCTCTAACACACCATTCTATAAAAAAAAAATAAATAATGAAATGTGAACAAAAATCAAAAAGATCATTAATTAATTAGATATTTTAATAAAACTCGATGATTTCATTCTTCCGATTCGATGATTAAACCAAAAAAAGCTTTTTTTTTTAAATATAATTTTATCAATTATAATTAAAAATAAATAAAAAGTCCTTGATTTTTTAGCGAAATAATTTTTTGAGTATTCTAAAAACGATTTAAATAAATTAGTCATTAAAAGTATTTATATTTAGTACCTGATAATTAAAAATGAATTTTTGATTAGCCTATATAAAAAATAAATAAATATAGAGCCCAAAGAAAAAATTCAACTAACAAACAAAGGTTATGAAAAATGATTAAAGCCCGGATTTTTATGCAGTAAAAAAACCCTAAATATGCCATATAATAGGAAGTAAAAATATTAATATATGCAGAAAAATATGCGATATATGTGGCAAAAATATTAAGTAAATATTGAATAGTTCCAATTAAAGGTAAATTATGATTTCTACTGATGTTAAACTAATCGTGTTTTATTTTTGGAAGGAAATAGTGTAAAAACAAAATTTGGTCTCGCAATAAAAAAAAAAAGTAATATAATAAGTACTGTAAAATTTGATAATTTATTTAACAAAATAATTATGTGGCTGAACGTATAATTATCAATGAAGAGATTAAAGCAGCCGAAAGCGTTTAAAGAAAAAAATATTTCTCTTTTTTCGCTTTATTTAATACAATTGTCGTTTCGATTTTTCCGCTTCATCAGAACAAATATTATGTTTGCCTTGAGCTTAGAGGGGCTCTTGGCAACTCGTGACACTGTTGGTGCGAACTAAGATAAACTTCTGGTTCAAGAGACACCCTCACATGCATTATTCTTACTTTATCTATTATTAAAATTAAAAAATTAAAATAAAATACAACTTTTACCAAAATGTGTTAAAAAAAAAGTAAAAATACAAAAAGTTTTAAACGCAATATTCACCAAATATGTAGAAATATGCATTAGCCTATAAAATTTTGAACCACAGTGCCAAGGGAGCATGATTCAGATGGAAAATAGGTTTTCCGGGACGTACAGTGAGGGACAATATTAAGTCCCACCCATGCGTTTTCTACTTGGCATTATTTCATTGTTTTTAAAAAAATATTATAAATTTTTTAATGGAATCTTTCATGGTTCAAATCTAGAAAATTTTCATTTTCTTTTATAAAAACAATGAAATAATCACAGGTAGAAAACGCATGGGTGGGACTTAATATTGTCTCTCACTGTACACGTTAGCAAATAGAATATGCAATTGCATAGGAATCCGGGCTTTAGTTATGATTTACAATTTATATACGGAGTTAGTTAATAGCTTACAATAAAGTCGAGATCATCGTATCCGTTGTTGGTCAAAAGAGATTCATAGTCAGCAAGATTTAGAGAGTGTAGCCACCCGGCGACTCCACCTGAAGTCCCTGCAGGTGTCAAACGCCCGGCACCTGCCCCTACGGAACCCGCACTCTCTGACCGGGTCATTACTAAAACATCAAAAAAATTTAACAATTAAATTCTAGTTTTTATTCTAATTATTATTTAATAAAAAATAAATTACCAAGCCGCTCCTGGAACTCCTTTTCCAGTTCGGTGACGAACTTGGATTCCCTAACGAGCCCCGAGCCGAAGGAAGCCATAATCTCAGAAATCTTAGCCCATTCCTCTTGTTCATCAAATGGGGATAAAATAGCCAGAGCATCCGAAGCCGGTGGAGCTCCAGCTTCACCACCATTAGACGAGGAAGTAGTCGTCGAGGTAGTGGTGGACCCTGAGGTGGTCGTCGGGTCGTAGACCATCTTCAGGCGTCTTAAAGTCTTTGGTCGTTCAGGGGGTCGATGAATTCCTCCACTAAAATGGTACCCACCTGGAGTAGTGGTCGATCCTTTGTACAAACCTACAAAGAATAAATATGAATATTTAACACGTGAATTGAATAATTGTTTATTAATTTGACATGAACACCTTCCCTCAATGCCTAATAGAGAATTTGAATTGTCAATCCGGATAAATCTATTGGAAAATTGATGACTATACCACCCAAAAAGTTAATTTAAAAGAAAAAAATAAAATTTTATTATCTAAAAGACATTAGAGAGTGGAAGAAATTTTATTTAAATAAAATTAATGATAAAATAAAATAAATACGTAGTAAAAGCAAAGCTGATTTATTATAACATTTCTGGTCTCTTCTCCACCTACACATCAACTTCATAAGGCACAAATCACGTACAAAAGAGAGAGAGAAGAGATGTCTCTTTATTATAACCACCAAAGAAAACAAAGATAAATTAGATTTTAACAAAAAAATGATGATAGAAATTCAAAAGCACATACGAGAGAAAAAATTTACATAAGCAAATTTAATAAAAAAAAAAACACGCAAAAAGTAAAATGTCTTAAGCCAAATGGAAATTATTAAATTTATTGTATTTTTTTTTGAAGCTACATTTAAATAAGTCATTATAGAAAAAAAAAAAATTGATTAAAAAAATGTATAGTTTGCTCTAGTTTTCCCACTCCTATTAAATAAATAAATACATAAAATTGAAATGTATGCCCGTTAACAAACATTATGTTCATACATTTCCATTGAAACAAAAAGATATAAATTATAGCTAATAATTATAATTTAATTTATCATAGAGTGAGTGACAGAGGAATATAATCCCAAGTAGTGACAGACCAACTGTACCACAAATTCCAGATCCTACAAACCTATAATCATCAAAAAAATTCGTCGATTTCAAAACATTTTGCATTTTAGAATTGAAGATAAATTTGTTGCCTATGGTTCAGGGGTTGAATCTAAAGAAAAAATTAATCATATGAAAAGTTGTAGCTCTGTATCAAGTCTATTCTTTAAAAACAGGCGTTAAAATTTAAAATAAACAAATGGGTGTTAAAAAATAATGTAGAAACAATCAGCGTTAAAAAAATGCTATTCTCTAAACAAAGTGTTAACATATTGCTTTTATTTCAAAGCTATCAAAATCATAACTTTACTTTTTAGGTTAAGGACGCCATTTTTATTTTAAACACGACGTTAAAAAATTAAAGGCACCCCCTAGACATGGCATTAATTTTTAACAATATTTACTAAATGTTATCGCTTTGGCTTTATTTTTTTGTTTAAAGAATAGCTATTTGAGGCAAGGAGGAAGTGATTTTGAATAGCATTTTTTAACGCTGATTATATAATATTATTTTATTGTTATTTAGAGACTATTATTATAATATTATATTTAAAAGTCCTAAAGATGGTTGGAATTGACCGAAACGGCGACATAAGCAATACATAATTTGGACATACAAATAGATTTTTTTGTTAATTTCTTGATTATCTTCATGTTTATTGAATAAATAAATGACTTTTTAATCAAAACCAAACTGTGGATTACTAATCTAGCATACGTATTTAGGTACAAGTAGAATACCTGTTTATAATTATTCCAATTGAATTTAGTGAATACAATCCAGAAACTCTTTTACTAAAGATGTTATGGAATAATTCGCAAACTTCTACATATTAAACATAAACCAAGAGGCCTAAAATAATATTACTATTAATAAGTTGTAGCTTAGTGTTTGAATTTCCGGATGCGCCACTGTTAATAGATAGATAGAATAGAATCACGGATGAATGGTTTGCATTGATTGCATATTAATGCATCGCTTTGCATTCTAATCTCCCCCCACTCCCTTCTCTCTCGGTCTTTGTCTCTTTATCTCAATGGCCTTGGGTTCGATTCTAAGCGGTCTATTGTCTGACATGCAAGTGTCATGTCACGTGATTAAAGGATCTACGCTCTGACGCTTGTCTAGACAACAACAACAACAACAAAACCACTACAAACAACAACCCAATAAATCCGCATATATTCTGATAACATTATATAATATCATATTATAAGCTATTAATTTCATTTGAAGGTTGAAGTTGAGAAAGAATTCTAGGCTAGTCAATAGGCTATACAAAGTCCTTATGATGTTTAATTGAAAAATTTTTGGTGTAGAGGAAGCCGTCTAATTCACAGGAAGGTGAAGAAAAAAAAAGACTTAATTCGGCCGAACAATTAATTAATTATTTTCAGTTCGGGGTCACACATCCTCAGAAACTTAAATACAACATAACTTTATATATTTAAAGTTACAAAGTTATGTTGTATTTTAAGGTCCTAGAATTGGGGAGGTATAGTCCCCGAAACGTAGATATTGGAAATAAATAATTATTTCTTGGTCCAAATTAAGTTTTCACCTTTCTGTGAATTAAAATAACTTAATAACTCACCATGTTTTTTGGACAAGCTATTAAATTTCCACTTTTTTAACAAGTAGCTCCAAAGATAGAGCAAGTTGATGAGGAAAAAATCTATTGATGATTTGATTTCTTTTGAAGGGATCAAATCAAGTCTAGGTGCTGAATTTGATTTCATTTGTTTGTTAAAGGATAGAAAATATTCTTTTTTAAATATCCTCTTTTTAAATAAACAAGCTGTGTCATGCAGTTCGAAAAAAAGACTGTTCCCTAGAACAACGGTTTCCAATCTTTTTGATGTGCCCACTTTTTCCGTAAAAAAAACGCCAGTATATATGCAAATGTGTGCGTGTATGTGTAAGCACTAAATTACATATTTGTTAAATATATTTTATTTAATCGAACTGAAAAATACGATTTACAAATAAGCTTAATTATGAAATGAAAAAGAAATATGAACAGATTTGTGCAGAGGAACTTTGACAGATGATACAATTTAATTTATCCCTATTCGTTCTATTAATTATGTATTATTTGATGTAATTTTAAGCATTTAAGATTCTAAATAATAAATTATAGATTCTAAATAACTAGTTTTATTGTAGTTTGAAATTAATTTAGTCCCTTGTGGACGAAAACAAAGGGAAGTTTTAGGGAAAATCTTGAAAATTCTCAATGATCAAAAAGGCGATGGAAATAATATGACCTCTATGGATAAGGACCACCCTAATATGCATATTAAGATAAGAGAAAGGAAAAATTAATTGATTTTTTTTTAAATATTTATTTTGCAACGATTGTATTATTTAATTTTTATTTTTATGAAGAAAGGGAAATGTTCACTCCAGAGCTGCTTGGGAGTCATTTATGTGTATAAGTATGATTAGCAAAATAAATTATTTTAATGTGGAAAGCAACCGTTGGGGTATTTTTCTCGGGGGGGGGGGGGGACCTAGTGTTTAATTTGTATATTTAATTTTAATTTACAAAATGTTTCAAAGAGAACCAACGGTCGAAAGTTTAAATCTTAACAAAATTTTAATTTATCAGTCAGAAATTTCTTTTAGAAAAGTTTATTGTTGGCAATAGAATAATTATTGAACTGGAATAATTTTGAATCAATTTCGAGATCTAAAGATGTTTTTTATTTTTGTGTCTTTTTTATGTTTTAAGTAAACAAGTAAACAACAAAAAAAAAAAAAAAAAATGAGGCACTCGCGGGAGTCGAACTCACGTTTTTGACTTAGGTATAAACTAAGCATTTCTTACGAGATTAAAATTTTCACTTCTGTAGCAAGGGTCGCGGGTTCGCCTGTCAGATGCGAGTCGAGGAGTAGAGAAAGAATTTGGTTATATCCATATCTCAGACCTGCCTTTTTGACAATCGGTTAGAATTCATAGGATAATGCTATTATTTATTTATTTTTTTTATTATTTCACAACATATTGACTAAGAATTATTTATGTATATTTAAGTAAGTTTCAGGGATAACAAAAAGAAAAAAAAATAAGAAAGATAAATATTAAAAGAAAAAAAACCGATATATTTTAAATCGAAGGTAACCGAGAATGTTCTTTCTTTTAAATAAACATGCTGTACATTTGTGTTTTTTTTTTAAGTCTAATATTTACCAGCCAGTATAGCAAATACAATCAGGTTGAACAAAAAAGCAGACTTCTAAAGGACAACAACAGAAGCAGAAAGGCACCACCCACCCCTTGACGTGGCATGACTTTGAAATTGTAATTAATTAACAACCCTCAGAGAGAGAGAAAGAGAAAGAGAGGGAAAGGTGTACATTTTTTTTAATATTTTCATAAATTTCTGGTCGACTGCTTCCTTATGTTAACTCTTACTACATGAGCGAAAAATAAAATATACTAGAAGGACTCCATCCTGGACTGTATGTATATAGAGAAATTATACCTTTTTTTTTAATTAAAATGAAATTTTCCCTCTCTACAAAGAGAGAAATTCAAATATTGACACAAAAACACATACATATAAAAATTTAATTTAATTAGACTTGGAAAAAGTGAAAATAATATTTCTAGTTTATTATATTAAATTGTATATTAATATAAAATATAAACAAGCTGGGATCCAGGATTTGTACTTGGATGGACACGTTAACAGTTGAAAATTAATTTAACTAGAAATTTGCTAATTTAAAATAAGAGTAAATTAAAAAAAGAGGATTAAAAAAATTGTTAGATTTTTGAGACTAGAAAACGAGAGAAATATGTCCAAGAAAGTAGCCTGAAAATCATTCCCTCACTATGTCCCAACTGCTAAATTCAAAGAGAATCATGAACTTAAAACGAAAAATTCTTTACTAATTGTTTGCTATCTTATTTTTTACTTATATATATTATAATTGGATGTATCTGCATGAGTTTATAATTTAAAAACGGCGAATGGAAATATTATTAAATATACTTCAAAATTTGTCCCCCTTAAAAAACCTATCATTCTCTCACCATGGATAAAATTCAGTTATTAGGTTTCGCCGTGCTTGGCATTGCTTTTGGTGGCTGTTGCCAGCCCCCCCCCCCGGCGAGGGGGGCCCCGCTTTTCCAATTTCCTATATAAGTATAAAACATGTTAACTCAATTACAAGCTACGCCTCCTACAAAACCTTTTTTAGTAATCCAGATCTACAATGGATAAGCAACGATCAATTAATGGATTTAACTACAGATTAATAAAATGTGAATTTATTATTCTAACTTGGGTGGGAGGAATTTCCTTCTGTATGAAATGCGTGGATGCTAAGAAATAATTTCTAACGATGACATCTCTGTTTATTTTGATTGTAGGCCTATATTCAAACGTACTGATAATTTGAAGAATGATCTCTACTTCTAAGCTAATTACTTTTCTTATTATCTTACTTTATATGGACCGTTTATTTTGAAAATGGTGTATGTCCATTTTCAAAAAAAAAAAAAAAAAAAAAAAAAGAGATCACATAATTTGTGCTTAATTTAATGTAAATATAAATATTTATTAAATAGTTTAGAGCGCGAATTTCAAAATTTAATAAATTTAGATTTGTGAAATAAATTTTAAAAGAATAATTTCAAGTTTCCTTAAAATAATTATAAAATAATATTAATAAAAATTCCTTGAGTTAGTTGAGTTATTTGAGAACGTTTAGACCAGTGATTCTCAACTTGTCGCGGTACACTTTTAACGATTTCAAAATTTGGCGGCATACAAAGAAAAAGAAAAGTTTAAAAGTTGGTAATTTGTTCATAAACTTTTATATTAATTTTATTTCATATCCTGGGTATATTAATATTAAATCACCGAAGTATATGAAAAATGATTGAAAATTCATATTTTTTTTACAGTGTACTGCGTGTGTTATAAACTCGACTCCCGATGGATAATTCCATTTTTAATCAGTATGTTCTAATTATTCTTTATTCCTGCTCTGATATTTATTATAAAAAATAAAAATCTTAAATTTTTATTAATTTGGAGACTTAATTATGGCCATCCATCCGTATATTTTTTCGTTTCGATCCTCTATGCGATCCAAGGGCGGATCCAGAGGTGTTTTTCGGGGGGGTTTTGTGGGGCTCCTCGCCCCCCACACCACTTTTTTCTTTTTTTCTCAATTTTTAAGGGGCGTCTTTTTTTCTTTTTTGCAAAAAAATAAAAAACAAAATTTTTTTTTATTATTTTTTTATTTTTTTTTTTAAAAAAAAATTTTTTTTTTTAAAAAAGAAATTTTTTTTTTTTTGTGGGGGGTGGGTTTTTTTCTTTTTTTTTCTTTTTTTTTTTTATCATCACATCTTTAGTAACTGAGACCTTGATGATGATCACATAGAGGATCGAAACCAAAAAATGTACATGAGATGGCCATAATTAAGTCTCCAAATTAATAAAAAATAATAATAAAATTTATTAAGAATTTTTGCATAAACAATTTATAGCTGAGTTGTTATATTAATAAGAGGGTAAAATGAGAAATGCAGCTAAGGTTATTTTTATTTGGTTAATTCACACAGCTGACGTTTCGGTTCAAACACGGAACCAAATAAAGAAATAACCTAGCTGCATTTCTTATTTTTACCCTCTTATTAAATTAAGAATTTTATTTTCCTAAAGCAATCTATCCTAATCTAGCCTCTATATCATACAAGAAATCACTTGAAGATTAAACAACAAAAAAAAAAAAATAGTTCAAATTTAAAAAAATAAACAAATTTGCAATGATTTAAAGACCTTAATTAAGAAGAGCGTGATAGTTATACAGCTTTGTTGCCTATTTTTTAAAAGTTTGAGTAGGGACGTAACACAAAGCTTTTGAACAAAATCGACCAAAAAGTACTAGTTCTTTACTTATGTACTTTTTCTGTTTTTTTTTTTTTTTTTTTCATTTTCCAAAATTCACTCCAACGAATAACAGGATTAAGTACTATTCTTAATATATTTTTTCAAAAATTTTGAAAATTTTAATTTTTCTGTTAAGCACGTGTGTGTGTGACTGGCCTCAAGATCAATAAAACAAACTAAACAGTTCTAATCCATAGGCCTTTCATCGAGGACTGAATAGTTTTTGAGATGAACATTCATTTTTATAGAAAGTGGGCGATTTCTTTTTATTTGCTGTTCGTCTGTTTGTAATAATTAATTTTATATGGTCCAGGAGAGAAAAAGACTGTAAAAAAGTAAGAATATTTTTCAACAAAATGTATCAAGAATTTGTTCAAAAAAAAAACTTTTTCATTTCAACTTACTGTCAAACAATACGTCATCTAATTAATTTTTGAATCAAAGCAAAATATATCGCTTCTTCCTCTGGGAATAATTTAGAATAAATATTTTTTTTCTAATGTGTGCTTAAGTGACCTGATTTTTTTTTCTTTATATCTGTTTATGATCTCATTTCACACATAAATTCAAATTAATGATTCAGAGCTATTTATGGGAAAAATAAACCTCTAAAATATGAATCTGAACAATCAAATATATTTAATTAAAAAAAAAAAAATTTAGATACATTTTTGTATCTATTATACTTGTTAAATGACAACCTTGAATTTCGATTTTTGTTTTTAGCATATTTTTTTAATTTAACCTTTTTTCAGCCCAATGAGCGGATAGTCGACTTCTACTTTTGCGCCTTTCATTTATCATTAATTGATAGGTTTTGATGTATAATAAGAATAATAAATTTATATATTCTCTAATTAATGAGATAATAAGCGCAGGATATTTATCTTTTCGTTTATCAAACAATTAATCTAATAAATATTTAAATTAAAAAAAGAAATTAAAATTTCAAATTATCTAATTATATCCAAATACAAAAACAAATCTGCAATTAATTATAATTATGATAGGGATTTAATGATAATTTAAATTTAGGTTAGATCATGGCGTTCTGAAATAAAACGCAATTTTTTTTTCTCATTCACACTCACACACACAATCACACAGTCTTTTCGGCACCTTAGGCCATATAAGACTTTACGATAACCGTTATATGTGATAATATCTATTGGGGGTCCAGGCATTTCTATTTAAGCCATTTGGTATCCAAATGACAAATAAAATCATCGGACTGTCTGGGGTCCGAACCCGTCGCGGCCGGGGGCAAAACGCAATTAATAAATTACTAAATACACATGAAATTAAAATTCAGCACCTCACAACCTCTACTTAACTCTGACAATTTTGCTTGCCCTGAAGATGAATGTGACTAGTACTTGAAACGTCGTCAAAATATAAAACTTTTTATTTCACCTGGCTGCTGTTCCCGGGAAGGCTGCCGTCCCTTTCTTTTAATTAAATATCTACAGCCATCCAACTCAAAAAATTTATTATTAGTTTATTATTGTGGACCTGGAACCTAAAAATATCATGATTGTTTTCACAAAATTAGGATTCAAATTTTTCAAAATTATTTCATTTTATGAGTAGCTCAAGTCTCTTTGAATAGAAGAGAAGTAAAGCTTTTGATTGATGATCTAAGGTTCTCGAACCCGTCCTGAACGATACATTTTATTTTAAATTATATTGGGTACCAATAGATATCAATAAATATGAACGGAGTTTAAGGGGCTGTGTCATTCCATCCTTTGGAAAGAACGTCAAGGTCCTTTCTCAGCGAATCATTTTTTGAAAGGAGTGGGCTTCAAGCCGAATTTAAAATCTTTAACAAAGTCAAAAGTCCGGTCATCCATGGTTAGAGATACTGAAATGTCAATATTGATAGCATTCAAAAACAGGGGTGTGGGTTCCGGTCCCAGACAGTCTGATAAAATTCATTTGACCCTGGACTAGGCAAAGAGGAACACCGAGATCGTAGTAATTAAGTAACGCCAAGCTCTTGTGAATCTGGGGATAGGCGGCCCCCAGAAATAAGACAGTTGAACAGCCGTCGGAAATCATCAGTACAGGATTATTTTTGTAAAACTCTAAAATCAAAACGGCCTCAGCAGCCGAGTGACTTAAAATTGAAACAAAAAAATAATCATTTAAATTAATAGGATACCAAATGGCATAAATAAATATGCCTGATTATAAATATCGTAATTACAAAATATGAAAAGCATGAACGTTTAAAATCGAAGGTAGGCCTATTTAAAAGACTAAACAAAATCTGAAAAGAGTGGAAGCAAGATATACTGTATACATATAGTTAGGTATAATATGAAATTAAATAGAATCATTTAAAAACAAGTTTGGCAATTCAATTTCTTAGATTATTGATAAATAATCTCTAGAAAAGTAACTTTGTCTCAAAATAGTTCATTGACATGTCTTTTTTCACATTTCCTAGATATCAATAGTATTGTCAGATCAATGTGAGCAGGTGTAGCGCCGGATGAAATTGATTATGTTCCCCGCATAGAAAGAAAGAGATAGAGAACAGGTGTCAGGTGGGGGAGGAAGTGCTGGTCGTTGGCAGCCACTTCCGGCGCAGGTGAATGAGTCAGTTAAGCCTTTTGGGGTGGCTCTGGCTAGATTCGATAAAAAAATTTGTACAATTTTCTTTTTATAATAATATCAAATTGAGATGGATAACGAAGAGGGGCTACATTAAAATTATAATTAAACAAAAATTTGGTATTTTTAAAACAAGTAAAATTTTTTTGATAGAAAAAATATCAATTTATCTGTGCCAAGCAAACAAATAACGAATTGAAGAAAAGATATAAATGAGATGCATAAATCTGTTCTGATATCTTCAGAATTCATTACGAGAGTCGTTCAATCATTTCTTAGACAGGATAGAAAAACCTTATTTTGTTTATATAAAGTTTATAATAGATAAAAAGACAAAAAGAATTATCTTTTAAGTATTGAAGTTAAGATAAAAAAAAAATGAAATTTGAACTTTTATAAGACAATATTCTTGATAATGATAACGAGATAAAGAAATAAAATATTCATAAGAGAAACAAATTTATAAATGAATTGATAAAATATCTAACAAGACGAGACTAGTTTTTTTTCACACTTTTTTCTCATTCACACAGTCTTTTCAGCAACTTAGGCCATATAAGACTTGACTATAACCGTTATTTATGAATCTATCTATATTGGGGTCCAGGCATTTCTATTTAATCCATTTGGTATCCAAATGGCTAAATAAAATATCTGCCTGGGGTCCGAACCCGCGACGTTCGATATGGAAGGTAGCCACGCTACCAACTACACCAAGTCCGGAGGCGTAAGACTAGTTATTGGTTATATTAAAACACTTTCAAATAAATTGAAACTTTCTTTTTACTTTCTCTTACCCTATATATGAAATATATATGAGAGAAAGTATTTTCTTTTTCATAGAGAAATTTCTTATGCAGTTATTAATTTAAAATATTAAATAATTTTTGTCTATATTTTAAGAATGAAATGCGCTCCATTTAAATGAGAAATATGAGTAACATAAATATACAAAGGCCATCAGCCTCCCACTTGACTCTCCCAGAATTTTTTATTCATTCATAATAGGAAGTTGATTTCTTTTGGATTCCTTCACGTCAGACAGTTCAGAGAATTTGAATCGATCTAACGATAGGTAATCTATATATTTTTTTACTTTCTCTTACCTATGTATATATGTAATATATATATAGAGAGAAAGTATTGGATTCATGTCAAAAATTCGATGTCGAGATTTTGATGGATCTTCACGTTTTGAGGTCCCCCTGAATCCAAATAAGTGGTTTTCGCGACATGGTCTGTCTGTGGGTGTGTGGGTGGGTGGGTGTGTGTTCAATTTTAAGCATGAAGGAATTGAGCTATGAGGCTGAAATTTTTATATTTAAGTTAAACACCCCCCGGGACCGGAAAAATAAGCTTTTAATCAAAATCGGCCAAAGAGTACTAGTACTTTACTGATGTAATTTTTCAGTTTTTTTCGATTTTCTCAAAATTCGCTCTAACGATTTTGATTAAAATTCAATTATTTTTTAGATGCTCTATCAAATGTATATTCTCGTTTTGCCCTCAAAATTGTTTGAAGCACACTTTTACTCTTGTGCTTCATAGGAAAGATAGGAGAAATGGTTGCCATGGTTACAAAATATAAATATTTTCCCATACTTATAAATTTTACATCTGAATTCAAATATTCCCTACCGGCAGTAGGGAACTAAATACATGTCGACACAAAAAATCTGGTGTGACAGGCACAGTACACAACTTTCGATTACCGAAGGTAAGAGAAAGTTGTGTGCTGTGCGCCAGTCACACCAGATTTTTTTTATCACAATTCAGGTGATTTGTTTCTTTTTCAAAAAAATAAAATGACAAGTGATGATGCCATTCATTTCCGATATCTTGGTGAGAGTTTTAAAGAATGAAGAAAAGTATGAGTTTTAAGGAAAAGTTGCTTTCATACTAACATAACGTAAGATGTCATAGTAATCGTGATTACAGTTTTTAATTTATATATCATGAATTATTCATTTAGAAAAGATAATTTACAAGCAAACAATACATGAAAAAAAAATTTCATTCATTTTTTAAGAATTATTTTACTTTCTCTTACCTCTATATATGTTGATATATATATAGAGAGAAAGTATTGGATTCATGTCAAAAATTCGATGTCGAGATTTTGATGGATATACACGTTTTGAAGTTTTGAGGTAAAAGGGGGGGGCCTGTGCCTTTCTGGGCCGCTAGTGTATAATATAATAGAATAATGCAATTAAAATTAAATATACAAATTAAACACTAGGTTATTTGTTTCAAAAGGTTTTATTAATTAAAAAATTAACACTTGATACGTATTTCGACAATTCCTTGTCATCATCAGAAGTGATTACATTTCTAATACAACAAGATTATGTTACCAACATAACTCTTTATAACATGGTAACATAATCTTGTTACT
>JAKCPI010027479.1:0-10124 GCA_023213315.1 Euborellia annulipes
GTATGTGAATAGAAATATGTGTATGTGTATGGAAGTATTGCCTTACTAACGAAATAAAAACAATTGCTGAAAATAAAGCGTTTTTCTTTTCTCTTTAATAAACCAAACTTCAGCATCACCACTTGAGGAGAATGTATGTGAATAGTTTAAATTTAAAATTTTAATGTTTAGCAAAAATAAAGATAAAAAAATTGAGTAATAACCCAAATATCTATTTGTTTAAAATTATTTATTAATTGTAAACAAATAATCGAGTGTTTTATTTAAATTATTTATTTATTTTTTATAGCAAAGTTTTTTTTTTTTAATTTAAGGTCTTGGAGGCCATATTTATTCAAATTGAAGAAAGCAAGTTAAAAACTAGGAACCGACCGAATATTCGGTTTCGGTTACGGTTTCGGCCAGTTTCGGCCAAAAATCATGGTTTCGGCCGTAGTTTCGGTTTCGGCCAAAAAGTAGCCGAAACTTTCGGCCGGCCGAAACCAGAGTCTGAAAAAATGGGATGAGACTCGCATGCAAAAAATCTGGTGTGACTGGCGCACAGCACACAACTTTCTCTTACCCTTCGGTAAGAGAAAGTTGTGCACCGTGCTGGTCACACCAGATTTTTTGTGTCGAGATATATTTAGTTTCCCATAGCACCTTAGTTTCAAACTTGCATTTTAAATGTTGATTGCTTGAAATAAACTATGGTTATTTATCAAAATTTTAATCTCATATTTGGACATTTTATACACAATATAGAATCGTAAACAAATACAAAATTTCATGAGAATTGGAAAAAAAAATTTTTAAATGCGTAAAAAGTTCCAAAGGGAATCGAAATTAACATACAAATCCCTATAGGAAATTAACATTAGGCCTATGAGAGAAGGCGGAGAGACAGGCGATAATGTTTGCAAGTGGAGAGAGAGAGAGATATATATGTTTTCTCCTAAGCAATTAAAGACACAAATAAAATAAAAATAAATGGAAATTTAAATAATAATTGATTTTTAATCTAATAATAAAAAGAAATATGGGGATTGACTTCCCCGAGACTTTCTCGTATATTCTTTTGAAATTACGTCTGGGTGTGTGTGTGAACACGATTGCTTAAAAACCAAAGCAGCTAGATCGATGAAATTTGGTATATGCTCCTTACACTAAAATTGTAGATTTCTATCAAATTTTGGAGTAAATACGTCACTTGGAAGTAGTACTTTACTTAAAAAGTTTTTTCAAAAATTTCGAAATTTTCAATTTTTTTGTTATATTATGATAAAGTACTCTATTTTAAAAAGCTTTTATTCTTTGACATTTTTACGAAAACTGAATAGTTTTTGAAATAATCACAGAAGAAATAGAAAATATTCGTTAATTTTGATAAAAAATCAAAACAAAATCATACAGGTGTCATTAAAAAAAGGATAAATATAAACAAATTCATTTGTTTCACAAATTCATTTGTTTAGCTTTCAACTAGCGATTGAAGTAGCGGCCGTGTGAATATGACAGGCAACTACAGTCTCGAGGCTACCAGTCTCGAGTATTTGGTCAATATTGCATAAACTTGCATATTTAAAACTTTTTGGATATTTTAAATTTTTTTCAGTGAAAGCTGGTCGCACAGCACACAACTTTCTCTTACTTTCGGTAATCGAAAGTTGTGAACTGTGCTTGTCACACCAGATTTTTTGTGTTGAGATATATTTAGTTACCGACAGTAGGGTACATTTGAATTCAAGATGTAAAATTTATAAGTTTGGGAAAATATTTATATTTTGTTACCATAGCAACCATAGGAGAAATTGCTATCTTTCCTATGAAGAACAAGAGTAAAGTGGTCTTCAGAAAATTTCAATGACAAAATGAGAAAATATATTTCATTGAGAATCTAAAAAATAATTGATTTTTGAATTTTAAAAAAATCGTTGGAGCAAATTTTGAGAAAATCGAAAAAAACTGAAAAAGTGCATCAGTAAAGTACTAGTACTCTTTGGTCGATTTTGTTCAAAAGCTTCGTGTCCTGTCCCATGGGGGTGCCTAACTTAAATATAAAATTTCAACTTCCTAGCTCTTTTCGTTTTTGAGATATTTTGTTCACAGACAGACAGACAGACAGACACACACAGACAGACAGACAGACAGACCATGTCGCGAAAACCACTTTTTTGGATTCAGGGGACCTCAAAACGTGAAGATCCATCAAAATCTCGACATCGAATTTTTGACATGAATCCAATACTTTCTCTCATATATATATATATATTACATATATACATAGGTAAGAGAAAGTAAAAAATTTAAGCCTTTTATTACATTGTAAAAAATAAATAACTATAATTTTTATTCTTTATATCAGCGTTTCCCAACCTTTTGAAGTCCACGGCAGCCCAAAGGTGCGTTGGGAATAATATTACACACTAGCGGCACCCTTCCTTTTTTTTAAAGTGAAACTTTATTTATATCGGCACAAATTTTTTCGTTCTTCTATCAGCATGTCGCGTTACATGTCGTGACGTCAAGCCGTGACGTCACAAGCCGAGACGTCACAAGTCTTGACGTCACCAACGACTCGCACCAGGTTTCTTGTATTATTATACTCCGAAACTACTGGTCCGATTTTCATGGTGTTTTTTTTAATGGGTAAAAAATTATCCAGGGGTGGTTTTAGGATATCATTATATCAAATTAGGGGTAGGGAACCCCCCTTATCAGGGGTTCACAAATCACTCACTTGATTTGAATAAAATTTAAAATGACGCTTCTCTAGGGTGTAAATAATTGAAAAATGGTATTTAAGACGTCAGAAAGTTCTATTGGCCTTACCAGGGGAGGGATCTCCCCCCTTCTAAAATGTATTTTTCAATCGATTTTATTAAAATTTAAAATAGTCATATCTCGAGACGCCGCCAGCCAGGGCCTACCATTGTTAGTTTATTATAAGTTAAGATTAAAAACGCGATTTTAATACCCTAAATTGAATAATTTTCGAAAAATTTTCAGTTAAGGTGTGCGTCTCTAGGTGTTAATTTTGGGAGTTTGCTGCCACAATTTTGAAGCTATCGACCTCAAATTTTGTTTTAAATTAAAGCTATTTATAATATCTACAACTTGTAAAAGACCTTTTTTTGATTTTCGAAAAAATAAAATTTTTTTTAGATTAATCGCATTAAATAAAAGATATTTTTAAAAAATTCGCTCTATATCTTATAGATAATTAAATAAGTAATCATTGTGTTAAAAATTAATTAATTTTTTACCCTTAATTAATTAGCTGGAAAAATTCAAATGAATTGGAATAAATCCCTTGTATCCCTATGGGAAAAACTAACGCCATCTCTTGCCGCCTAGAGTAACTCGGTACTGAATCGTCTTCTAACGGCTTTTTGGGACGCGCACCTTAAACGTCTCCGATCCGAAAAAAAAAGTTTCACTTGCATCGTGGTTTCTTAAAACCACACAATGATTTTTTCCCTATCAAATCGAAATTTTTTTCCACCCTGGGGCAAATTTTTTTTTTCCCTTGCGTGAAAATCATTTGACCTTTTTTACTTTCTCTTACCTATGTATATATGTAATATATATATAGAGAGAAAGTATTGGATTCATGTCAAAAATTCGATGTCGAGATTTTGATGGATCTTCACGTTTTGAGGTCCCCTGAATCCAAAAAAGTGGTTTTCGCGACATGGTCTGTCTGTGGGTGTGTGGGTGTGTGGGTGGGTGGGGTGTGTGTGTGGGTGTGGGGTGTGTGTGTGTGGGTGTGTGTGTTCAATTTTAAGCATGAAGGAATTGAGCTATGAGGTTGAAATTTTATATTTAAGTTAAACACCCCCCGGGACCGTAAAAATAAGCTTTTAATCAAAATCGGCCAAAGAGTACTAGTACTTTACTGATGTACTTTTTCAGTTTTTTTCGATTTTCTCAAAATTTGCTCCAACGATTTTTTTTTAAATTCAAAAATCAATTATTTTTTAGATGCTCTTTAAAATGTATATTCTCATTTTGCGATTGAAATCTTCTGAAGACCACTTTACTCTTGTATTTCATAGGGAAGGATAGGAGAAATGGTTGCCATGGTAACAAAATATAAATATTTTCCCATACTTATAAATTTTACATCTTGAATTCAATTGTACCCTACTGTCGGAAACTAAATACATGTCGACACGAAAAATCTGGTGTGACAAGCACAGTGCACAACTTTCGATTACCGAAGGTAAGAGAAAGTTGTGTGCTGTGCGCCAGTCACACCAGATTTTTTTTTTGACAAAGCTTAATTTTTTCCGATCTACGGAAAATTTTGCCGCTTCCATTTTAATCATTTGACCTTTTTTTTAGCAAAACTTTATTTTTTCGCCTCTTTATTTTATTTTATTTTTTTTATCTAAATATCTCGCGGCACCCTTGGGTGCCGGGGCACACCGGTTGGGAACCACTGCTTTATATCCTCTTTTAAGAAATAAATTTAGTTTTGCTAGAATTTTCGTTGGATGAATATCAACTCAGTTGTGTTTCATAGTTCGAAGTCAAATTAATTAATTAAAAAAAAAATTATGCCAAAACAGGGGTTTTCGTTTGATTCAAAAATTTTGCAATGGATTGCTCCCTATGTTTTTTTTTTTTTAAATTAAATTTAGATTTTATTGCGAGACCAATTTTTTTTTTATCATTTCCTTCCAAAAATAAAACACCATTAGTTTTACATCAGTAGAAATCATGATCTCCTTTAATTTGAAGCCATTTACTTAATATTTTTGCCCTGAGATTTGAGAAAAATATTTTTTTTGGAAGAAAATTGTGTTTTTAATATAAAATTTTCAAAATTAATACTTAAAAATTTGATTTGTATATAAATTCTGGTAAACAACTACAGAATTCACCTTTAAATTACCGATAATAAGAAAAAATTGCCCACGGGGCGTGGTGTAGAGGTTAGCGTGCTAACCTCATATACCAAACGTCGCGGGTTCGGACCCCAGGCAGTCCGATGATTTTATTTAAGCCATCTGGATACCAGATGGCTTAAATAAAAATGCCTGGACCCCTATATATATAAATTCATAAATAACAGATATCGCAAATGTCTTATATGGCCTGAGCTGCCGAAAAGACAGTGTGAATATGTGTGTGAGTGTGAGTGTGAATGAGAAAAAAGTGTGAATGTTTAAAAAAAAAAAAAAAAAAAAAAAAAAAAAATTGTGTGCTGTGCGAACAGTCACACCAGATTACCCCCTCAGAGAAACTCCTCTGGATCCGCCACTGTATTTTTGCCATAAATATATTGCATATTTGGCTGCATATTTTAATACTTTTACTGCATTATTATATGGCATATTTTGCGGTTTTTGCTGCATGAAAATCCGGGCTCTATTGATAACAATGTGAAATCTTTAATAAATTTTGGTGGAACAATTCTTTTCTTAAAGTTCACTCTTTTAGCTTTAAAATGGTAAAAGAAGTTTTTTTCTAGCTCAAATAGAACCAGAGTTATGAATTTTTAAAAGTGAGCGTCTAAGCCGAAAATCATCAAATTTTCACATTTTCAATCCTCGATATTTCCCAAAATATTAAAGAAAAAAGAAAATCCTCGCGGATGGCTATCTTTTTTTTCGTTATAGAACCCGTAAAAAAAATTTCATCCAAATCAAAAATATGTCGGTCAGTAAATGTTTGGTTTTTTTTTTTTTTTTTTTTTTTTTTAATTTGAGGGAAAAGCTTAAATTACGGCATAAAAACCCTCAATAGCCTACAAAAAAAATCATTCCCCGTTTCTTTACCCCTGGTGTATCGTGCACGGAGGCACGCACCAAACCCAAGTACCAGTATCTAGCTCGAGAGCCATCAACCCGGTTCCAATGTTGGGAGTGAGAGGCCCTTCACCTCCCTACTCCCCAAAAATCAGTCCCTTTACGTTTGGGACTGGTATCTCCTCTCCAAGCTCTTCATCTCATCCTTTCTCGATCAATGTTTGGTTTGTAAAAGAATCACCCATATATAACGAATTATAAAAAAATAATTGTGAGATTTAATAATTCAATTTTTAAATTGATAAAATATAATTTTTAAAATAATTTAAAATGATCCCGAGCCAGCCAGTTTCCCATAATTACGAAAAGGCGAGGGTCCGCCGCAGGCGGGCCCGAGCCAGCTGGGTGGGGGGGGGGCCGTCCAGGGAGGTGAATACCAAATAAATATCGCTCACAGTTTTTAATAAGCCTGTATTGATTTCCCATTTTCATTCATCATTTTCCAATTATTAAGTTAAGATTAAAAACGCGATTTTAATACCCTTAATTGAATAATTTTCTGAAAACTTTCAGTTAAACGCCTACGATCCGAAAAAAGTTTCACTTGCATCGTGGTTTCATAAAACCACACAATGATTTTTTTTTGACATTTTCGGAAAAAAAAAAACAAAAATTTCGGGATGAATGACACTTTTTTTTTATAAAAAACTTTGATTTTTTCTACAAATGCTCTGAAATTTTCAGAGTGGGATTATTTCGCATTCTATTTTTTTTTTAATTGAAAATTTTTTTTTCAGCTTATTTATCATGACTATTATATATCATGCTATTAAATTCTTCCAGGATTGACCGAGATTCTAGAAAATTGAAGAATAATAATAATAATAATAATAATAATAATAATAATAATAATAATAATAATAATAATAGTTAGAGGTGGTGGTCGATTCCCGTCCCAAGCGAGAAAAATTTATTTCATTTGAATTGACTACAAATCATTTGAAATAAATAGGGCTGGGAGTCTAAATTGCCTTAGATGCCGAAAAAGACCTTAAAAAAGTACAATAAAATTAAACAATAAAACTTTATTTTTTTAATTGTTTAAACAATTTACATTTTCTTGATTAGTAGAATTTGAATAATCTTTTACAATAAGACAATCATTTATACCCCGTATAACAGAATGCACTTTTTGAGTACCGATGATAGGTTTAGATTTTGAAAATCGAATTTCTAAGCTTTTACTTGCTGCTTCATATTCTTCAGAAATTGAATACACAACTAATTTCTAATCTTTTCAGGATAAATGGAATTTTCTCGATTTTCATCACCTCTATCTATTATTATTATTACTTTTCTTCGTTTTTCTAAAATCTCAGTCAATCCTGGAAGAATTTAAGAGCACCGTCATGATAAATAAACGGAGAAAAAAAAATTTCAATTCCAAAAAAAATAAAAATAATGCGAAATAATCCCAATCTGAAAATTTCAGAGCATTTGTAGAAAAAATCAGTTTTATATATAAGAGTTTTATATATAAAAAAAAAAGTGTCATTCATCCCGAAATTTTTGTTTTTTTCCGAAAATGTCAAAAAAAAAAAAAAAACGTTCAAGATGAATCTGTAAAATTTTGTCATATTTATTTCTGAAAAGTACATTTAAAGAGAAGAGTTTTTTGAAAATGCTATAACATTTTTTTGTCTAGGTCAAAAAAATTTGAAAAATTCTCAGACACGTTTTTAATAAGGTAAAAAAAAAAAAAGATGACAAAGTTTCAGCCAAATCAAAAATGGTCGGGTTCAAAAGTGGTCGAGTTGGCTTGGAATAAGAAGTGTAATATAATTAATGCCCCATATATAATAATAGCGGAGTGTCGTCTGTCCGTCTGTTGTTTGTCATGCTCTGTTTGAACAACTTCCCGTAGGCATTTTTAAATTAAATTTTGCAGTTTTATAGAGAACGTTATGGACGGTCGAGGAAAAATACTTGGGACACCAAATTCTCAAAAGGGAGGCGCAAAAAATTCCAGAAAATCCAGGATTTGCCCATTGAGTTTGGTGTTGCCTTATGAAGAATTAAAGCTATTTAACGCCATTATAGGCCTATATATTTCATAACTATAGACACACTTTTTTTTTTTTTTTTTTTTTTTTTCTTAAACACTCACACTTTTTCCCATTTACACAGTCTTTTCTGCAACTCAGGCCATATAAGACTTTTGACTATGACCGTTATAAACATAACTTTGATATGGATCTACCTGTATAAAAATTGCAATTGGAATAAAATTATTTTTAATTTGTAGCCCTAAAGGCCCCACATTAGGCACGATCAACAAACTTTAAAAATTGTTTGTAGATGGCCCTAAGGATGATCAATTTTATTATAAAAACCATGGGCCAAAAAATAAATACTTTTGCCCGTTTAATTGTAAATTGTCCGTTTATTGTAAATATTTCGACCCCAGTGATATGGAGTCATCTTCAGTACAATCAACTGATGTTTTGCAAATCGTTACTTTCTCCCATCCAATATTACAATATAGCTGAGAAATTTTTATAATCCTTATAATAAAATTGAAAACTTTAAAAATATTCGTTAATAAGCTCACGCACTATTGGCCCACCAGGTATATGTACGGTGTATTTGGGTTCCAAGCATTCTTATTTAAGCCATTTCGTGGCAAAAAACCTAATATGTTTGTGGGCCTTTGGATTCCTCGATTTTTCTATTTACCAATGGCAAAAAGGATTTTTTTGTAGACCTTTTGATTTTTCATTGTTTTCTCTTTGGCAATGGCAATAAAGGATTGGCGAGGGTTCTCCCCAGGCGAATCGGAGCCTAACCTTTTTTAGTGAACGTTTTGATATCATTAAATAAAAATCCTGAAATTTTATAAAATTTAGTCAAATCTTTTGTTTTTATCATTTTGAATGGATAGCAACTTATGCATTTAGATTCTACCAACATAACAAAAATAAAAATCCTAAAATTTGATAAACATAACGAATATAATAATTTGTTGATAATAAATAAAAATTGAACATATAGTTTAATAAAGAAAATGTATTGGAAATACAATAAAAATGAAACTTCTTAGTGTTTTCTTTTTTCTGTTGGAAAATTTAGAGTAGATAGATTTTTTTCTTAGTGTTGTTTTTTTTTTTTTTTTTTGGTTCAATGAAGAAGAAAGAACTAAGAAAGAGTAATTTAGTAAATTATAAAAAATAAATGATTAGGATGAGAATGGAAATGAAATCTTTTTGAAGTTGGTGGTTGACATCAGAATTATATAATAGTGGTAGCAATGGTTGGTGCAGGATGTAGGCTGAGCGTATGAATGATTGAAAGAGAGTGAAAGTGTGTGAAAGATGAATTAGTAAAAGTTAGAGTAAAGTTGAATTGTGGATAAAAGAAGATGTTAAGTCATAAAAGTAGATGTTAAGTCATAGAAGAAGACTTTAAGTCATAAAGAAGAAGATTAGTCATAAAAAGAAGACGTTAAGTCATAGAAGAAGACTTTAAGTCATAAAGAAGAAGATTAGTCATAAAAGAAGACGTTAAGTCCTAAAAAAACTACGGGGGTCTGGGGGGCTATGCCCCCCAGTGGGGGTCTGGGGGGCGAAGCCCCCAGCTAGCTTTCAAGTGTGAGCGAAGCGTAGCGCAGCGAAGCGTAGCGAGAGCGCTTGTAAGCTAGTATAAAAATAAAATTTTAACCCTTTTATGAAATTATGAAAATGAAATGTGCAAATAATAATTATAGACAGATGAGATAGGTGTGTGTGTAGCAATTTATTCTCACGCAATAGAATATAAATCAAGTAGTCTAATTTATAGATAGATAGAGTGTAAGGAGCTCAACCAACTGATTCCTATATACTGTATATAAACTTTAATACAACTTGTTTTGGTTACATTCTTCTATTAGAACAAAATAAGTTTAAAAATTATCTTTTTTTTTAAAATAGTTCTCACCTCAATATATTTTTATTTATTAAAGAAAATTGGATTAAAGAGAAGTTATAGGAATTTTTAAATTTTATAGTTAAATTTTTTCTTAATCCGGAAAAACAAAATATTCAAAAAAAAAAAAAAAAAGGTAGGCCTACAGACCCATTCAAAATAAACTTTTGGAAGCTGAGTCAAAAGAGAGAGAGAGAGAGAAACACCCCTATTTCTACATTACATAACCAATCGAAGGGTAAAAATCTAAAAAAAAATTAATAAAAAATCTGGTGTGACTGGCGCACAGCACACAACTTTCTCTTACCTTCGGTAATCGAAAGTTGTGTACTGTGCTTGTCACACCAGATTTTTCGTGTCGAAATATATTTAGTTCCCGACAGTACGGTACATTTGAATTCAGATGTAAAATTTTTTTTTTTTTTT
>JAKCPI010027481.1:0-12824 GCA_023213315.1 Euborellia annulipes
ATGTGCTATTCAAAATTATTAAAAATTCAAAAAATTCAAAATGGCGGCCAATTAATCAATTTCCATTGTTTGGTCCGACAAAGTTAGCGATCGAAATTACGACCAGTTCTAGTTAATCTAGAACTTTGAAATTTTATACACATATGTAACTCCCGTGACAATGCAATATTTGATGTGTCTCATCTTTGTAGGTCAATTAATTTCGGCCTATCACAAAAAAAGAGGGGGTGAAATTTATAATCAAAAATTTCTCTTCTTTTAAAATACAAATTGTCTTATTGTATCATGTATATGTATATAACTCATACGTATTAATATTTTATTACAAAAACTAAAAAGAGTTAAATAAAATAATATAAAAAAAAATTTAAACAACGCTTTTATAAATGTACTAAAAAGAGAAAAAATAATTATGTATAATTTCTTTAAAATTATATTAAAAATTAATATATGTTACTAAAACTAAAAGCGTTGGGCGCGCAAATTAACAATCTCTTGCAATTTGCATTGCAGAGGATCAACTAACCTTAATTCACCGATACTTGAATCAAAAAATAAAAATAAAATAAAATGATCTAACTAAAACATTTGAGTCACTTCAAACTGTTTTGCCTAACTACCCGCCAAGTCTATGGTATTAAAATGTATTCATAAAACATATAATAGGCCTATTTATACAATTAAAATTTGCAAATCCCGCGCCCAACGCTTTTAGTTTTAGTAACATATATTAATTTTTAATATAATTTTAAAGAAATTATACATAATTATTTTTCTCTTTTTAGTACATTTATAAAAGCGTTGTTTTTAAATTTTTTTTTATATTATTTTATTTAAAATCTTTTTTTTTATTTTATTTTTTAATTTTTGTTTTTCAACTTTTGCTGATTTGGGTACCAAATGGCTTAAATAAGAATGCCTGGACCCCCAATATGTATATTACTCAATAACCGATATCGTAAAAGTCTTATAGTTGCCGAAAAGACTGTGTGTATGAGTGTGAATGAGAAAAAAGTGTGAGTGTTAAAAAAAAAACTCGGGCCATATAAGACTTTTGGCGATAACCGTTCTTTGAATATAAATGTGTTTGGGGTCCAGGCATTCTTATTTTAACCATTTGGTATCCAAATGGCTTAAATAAAAGTAGTACTGCTTCGGATCCGAACCCGTGACCCTTGGTATATAAGGCCAGCTCGCTACCAACTACTCCAAGCCCGGAGAGAAAAAGAAAATTTTTTTTTTTTTTTTTTTTTTTTTAAAACATTCACACTTTTTTCTCATTCACACTCACACTCACACACACATTCACACAGTCTTTTCGGCAACTTAGGCCATTTAAGACTTTGACGATAACCGTTGTAATTAAAATATCAATTTGGGGTTCAGGCATTTCTATTTAAGCCATCTGGTATCCAAATGGCTTAAATAAAATCATCGGACTGCCTGGGTCCGAACCCGCGACGTTTGGTATAGGAGGTAGGCGCGCTACCTACTACGCCAGAAAAAAGAAAATTATTACTATTGTTCCAATCCAGTGCCTACTTGAGGATTTGTTTACATTCATAGAATACATAAATGCAAAGAATACATAAATATTTATCTAAACATTTCCTATGAAGAAATTGTAACTTTCTGAATTAATAATTCAATAAGTTATAGAGTTTCGGAACGAAAATAATTTTCCTATAATCCCTATGTTTTAAGTCAATACAACAAAATATATTCTTTATTTAATAATACATGACAGTTGTCAAAATACAATAATGTTTATCAACATATATATATATAACATCTCCCTTCTTCAAACTCTTGAACATACGATTCTTCCCGAACGAAGTCTCATTCCCTCTTCACGATTCTCTTCCCTTTGATTATTCTCTTCTCTTGGTTCCCCTAGTACTTCCACTCTGGTTTCTTCAACTCCTGGCTCCTCATTCGATATTATACCCTGCTGTCTTGAGCAAAAATAATCATCTTCCTCTTCATCAGCTTCTTTTCTTATTCTCTTATCAACTTTATTTCCCAATCTAATATATACTCTATTTCTTCTAAATCTTTTTCCATCAACTTCCACTAAATAATCCCGATCCGATATTTTTTTTAATACATTTTCCAAACTTCCAATTCCCCTTTACATTTCCTGTTATCATTTGAACCCATATGTTTTGTCCATCTTGAATTTCTTCTAAATCTTTAGAATTTCTATCATAGATTCTTTTAATATTCAAATTTTTATTAATTTTCCTCTCATCTACGTTTCTCTCCACCTTCGGTATTAACAAGTTATCCTTAATAGGTAAGAGTGTTCTAGTTCTCCTTGCCATTAATCTCTGCACTGGACTAGACCCCATGTCTTTTGTCGGTGTATTCCTCCACTCCAAAATTGCCATGTTTAAATTTGAACACTCTCTTTCGCATTTCCTAATTAAATTTTTCGCTATTTTCACCGCCGCTTCTGCTTTTCCATTCGATCTAGGATAATAAGGGGATGACGTAACATGTCTACACCGACAAAAGACATGGGGTCTAGTCCAGTGCAGAGATTAATGGCAAGGAGAACTAGAACACTCTTACCTATTAAGGATAACTTGTTAATACCGAAGGTGGAGAGAAACGTAGATGAGAGGAAAATTAATAAAAATTTGAACCCTACAATGTTCTTCTTATGTACCATCTATTGCAATAGTATTGAGAATAAAGCCCGGAAGTTAGGCAGCCCAAATGGCAGCTGATCTGTCTAAGAAATATTTTTTTCAAAGGAGACAATAGAGCGATCGGCCTTTATTACCATAAAAATTTATCTTTTTAATATATTAGTTAACGTGTACCATTTGGGCTGCCTAACTGCCGGGCTTTATTCTCAATACTATTGCAATAGATGGTATATAAAATTTGGTTTCGAAATTCCATCGGGAAATCGTCCAAATATAGCGTGCCAGATAGACCGACGGACATTAGCGAATAATATAAAGAGATAGTATAGATTCCTTTTGCTGACTTCTCTTCATCATTATCAATTATTAATAAAGATCTAGAATCTCGAATTTTTTTTTTTTTTTTTTTTTTTTTTTTTAATAATTCGAATGTCCCATCCTCTACCCCTATTAAAAGAGTGATTTCTTTATTTTTTTTTTCCTCTTCTTTCTCTCTTTCTTGTTCACTTAATGGCCAATTATTATATTTGGTATCTCGTTAAATTCATTTTTTAAAAACTCCATCGAGAAACATTTTCAGCTTTCGTGAAAACACGAATAATATAAATTAAAAGAAAAAAATTTATACGTCATAAAATTTATCATATTGTAGGTATGTTTGAACTTTCGAAGGGTGAAATCTTTCTTTTCCGCCCCCTATTAAGAGGAATTTGTTTTAATGGACAAACAATACATTTTATAATCAATGAAGAATTTACTGTCTAGCCCATAGGTTTCTCAATCTATTTTGCATCCCTCTTTGAGAATGTTTTTTATAGAAGAACTGAAAACTTGACAAGCATGCATCTTTTTGTATAAGCAAAGTGTAGCGTTTGTAGGAGAATTTTTGGGCAAATTGCTTGATGCTCGAATGAAATTTAATCATGCCCAAGCAAGGAAGTATCCGCTATTTTATAGACAAATTGACATTTGACATTTATTTAATATATATTAATTCATTTTAAATATTAATATGCTTGTGCCGTGAGGTGCCGGAAGGAATTTGTGCTTTCTGGAACAAAAAGATTGCACATTCATGCTTGTCAAGTGTGCAGTAACGTGTGTAGCCGCCTTGATGAAGAATTGAATGTACAGTAAGGGACAAAATTAAGTCCCACCCATGCGTTTTCTACTTGTGATTATTTCATTGTTTTTAAAAAAAATATTATATATTTTTTTAATTGAAACTTTCATGGTTCAAACCTAGAAAATTTCCTATAAATATTTTCATTTTCTTTTATAAAAACAATGAAATAATCAAAAGTAGAAAACGCATAGGTGGGGCTTAATATTGCCTCTCACTGTACGTTTTTAACTAAAATGCTTAAAAAAAAGAAATAATTTTTATCCAATCGATCTTATAAAAATCAAATCTTTTTCTATTTTCTCTTACATTTATACATCCTCTAAGGGTTGAAATTTATTGATTCAACTAATAGTAAGTTAATTGTGGAGTTAATTGAACGGAAACGTTTTTGGGTTTTTTTTTTAAGCTTGTTTTAACAAAATTTGATTGTTTACATGTTTTAAATTAAATGAACGTCGCTTCAGTGGGAGAGAGAGCGAGGGGGTGAGGATTTAAGGGAATGAAATGAGAAGAGGAAGAAAACAAACGCCTTCTATCTACATTTGCAAACAAAAATAAACAAACCATGTTTCAAAGAGAGAGGATTAAGAAAATTCATATTCACTGTTAGCGTTATTAACGAAATTAATCTTTTGATTTTATACCTTAAAGAATGTTATCAAGTTCATAGGCCCACTCATCTTTAAAACTAGAAACAAGTATTTGAATTATTACTTTCTCGGGATTTTGATGGATATACACGTTTAAATATATGTCGACACAAAAAATTTGGTGTGACAAGCACAGAACACAACTTTCGATTACCGAAAGTAAGAGAACGTTGTGTGCTGTGCCACCATCACACCAGATTTTTGAGAATGAAACGATGATAAATTTTTGTAAAACCAAATTGTTTTAGAGCCTGTTTTTATCTTAGAAAAATATTAGAGGGCAGGCAGGGCATTGCCCCCATAATTTCCGTCGACTGAGGATAACACCCTATTCATTTCCCACCAGAGAGAGAGAGAGAGCTATTTATTAATAGGACAAATTGGTATGAGAAAAAAACATTTATACCAATATGTGTATGAATGATATTTATTTTAGACGTACAGTCGGTTTCAATATTAACCGCCACCTTAAGAGAATGAAGCCGTGAAGTTAGGCAACCAGAGGCTAAGTGTTGTTCCAAAAATTCTATTTCCCCTACAATTTTTTATTTTAGAAATATTTATCAATTCCTGATTATTGGTTCATAAAATTAAAATTTTAATTCCATGTATTTATAAAGCACTACTCAATTAAAATTATAACTTTGATAGGGTCTCAAAAACAAAATACAAAAATCTGGTGTGACTGGCGCACAGCACCTGCTTGTCTCACCAGATTTTTTGTGTCGACATGTATTTAGTTTCCGACAGCACGGTACATTCTATTTTCAAGATGTACAATTCATAAGTATGGGAAAATATTTATATTTTGTTACCATGTGAACCATTTCTCCTATCTTTTCTATGGAGTACAAGAGTAAAGTGGTCTTCAGAAGATTTCAATGGCAAAATGAGAATATAGGCCTACATTTTAAAGAGAATCTAAAAAATAATTGATTTTTGAATTTTATTCAAAATTGTTAGAGCTAATTTTGAGAAAATCGAAAAAAAAAACTGAAAAAGTGCTTCAGTAAAGAACTAGTACTCTTTGGTCGATTTTGTTCAAAATGTTCAATGGTATTCCCCTTTTTACTTTCTCTTACCTATATATATATATATAGAAAGTTTTGGATTCATGTCACAAATTTTTTTTCGAGATTTTGATGGATATACACGTTTTGAAGTCCCCTGTATCCAAAAAAGTGATTTTCGTAACATAATCTGTCTGTCTGTGTGTCTCCATGAATAAAATATCTCAAGAACGAAAAGAGCTAGGAGGTTGAAATTTTACATTTAAGTTAGGCACTCCCTGGCAAGTTACTCGAAGCTTTTGAACAAAATCGATCAAAAAGTACTAGTACTTTACTGATGTTTTTTTTTTCGATTTTTTCAAAATTCGCTTCAACGATTTTGATTAAAATCTATAATTTTTTAGATGCTTTTAATTTATATTCTCATTTTGCCATTGAAATCTTATGAAGACTACTCTTGTACTTCATAGGAAAAATAGTTGTTATGGTTCAAAATATAAATTCCTCATACTTTTTTTTTTTTAAACACCCACACTTTTTTCCCATTCACCCTCACATTCACACACACATACACACAGTCTTTTCGGCAACTTAAGCTTTAAGTAAGTTGAAGACTTCTTTTTTATCAACAGAAAATGTTCTGCTACTCGTATATTTGGAAGACGTCTTGTAGAGAAAAAGAAAATATCTCTTTAATTAAGAATTTTCTATTATTTTAAGTATAAATTTTTGAGACTACACACGTAATTGCAAACTTGCCAAGCATGCATGTGCAATCTTTTTGTACCAGCATGCACAAATTTCCTTCAACGTTACACGGCACAAGCATGCTTGTACAAGCAACAGCTTATGCTGAAAATTAACCTAAAAATGAGCGAAACAAAGGATTATTTATCCCAAGATAACAAGAAATACTCGTTTGCTTAAACAGAATTAATATACATTAATATCAAATAAATATCAAATGTCAAGACGTCTATAAAATGGCGGAGAGTTTTGCTTGTGCATGATTAAAATTCACTCAAGCATCAAACGGCTTGCTCAATTAAAATGCTTCCTACAGACGCTACAGTTTGCTTGTACAAACAGATTGCACGTGAATGCTTGTCATGTTTGCAGTTACGTATAAAGCCGCCTTTAGTTTTATTTTTTCGAAATTTTTAAAATGAACATTCCGTAACATTATGTATAATTATTCGTTTCATGTTCAAATTTCTAACGCCTAATTAATATTACTAACATTAAATCGTTAATTAAATTTGATTATTCAAATTATCATTGAAATGTGAAGCCAGCAAATTAATTTTAATTAATATGTAAAGTGCTTACTCCCTCCCACCCCTCGATCTCTTTTCGTTTAGTGCCCTGATTTTAATATCGCCCGTCTATGGGTGAATAAATTCATACTATTATAGTACGTATTAAGGTAGATAGAATTTTCACTTTATCATACAAATATAACTAACAAGTGGAAATCTCCTTTCTAATGATTTGAAGGATTTTTTTTCATAAAATAAAAATGTTCCAATTGAGCACTAGGATTACACTGTATGTGACAATTTATCCTATGAATAGAGTTACCAAAATTTATGGGGGTCAGATTCCGAGGGGGGTATGGGAAATTTTTTGAAAATTAGGCACCGAAATCTGCGTTTGCAGATTTCCTGAGACGTGAAAAATATTATCAAACCTAGCTTGATTCATAAGCTTTTTAAATTAAAAAAATAAGAAAATAAAAAAATAAGTATTATGGGGTTAATCTATATATATAATTCGCTAATGTCCGTCTGTCTGTCTGTCTGTCACGATCTATTTAGGCAACTGTTGGAATTTTGAAATGAAATTTTATACTCATAAAGAGGACTTTCTCGGGATTGCAGGAAAATTGTTTTCATCCCGAAATTCTAATAACTTTTTGAGTTATTAATTCTTAAAGTTACTATTTCTTCCATAGGAAATGTATAGAGAAATATTTATGTATTCTTTTCATTTGTGTATTCCATGAATGTAAACAAATCCTCAAGCAGGCACTGGATTGGAATGGAATAATAATAATTTTCTTTTTGCCCTCGGGGTAGTAGAGGTTAGCGTGCTAACGTCGTATACCAAACGTCGCGGGTTCGGACCCCAGGCAGTTTGATAATTTTATTTAAGCGATTTGGATACCAAATGGCTTAAATAAGAATGCCTGGACCCCAATATGGATAAATTCATAAATAACGGTTATCGTCAAAGTCTTATATGACCTAAGTTGCCGAAAATACTTTGTGAATGCGTGTGTGAAAGTGTTTTTGAATGAAAAAAAGTGTGAGTGTAATTTTCTTTTGATAATTAAGAAGAAAAAGCGAGGGTCTGCCGCAGGCGGACCCGAGCCAGCTGGAGGGGGGTCCAGGGGGCGAAGCCCCCGGCTAGGCGCGAAGCTCGCCGAAGGCAGGCGTCGCGGCTAGTAAATTACAAATTGATTATAATTAAACCTTTTTAATACACTAACTATCACTTAAATTCATTGAAATATTTACATACAGTAGATAACGTGTGATGCTGCGCGGAGTAAAATTTCTCAATTCGGCCACGTTTTCGGTTCATATTAGTAAAATCCCGACATTTCTCAGATCCGGACGCCAAACCGGACACGTGCTCCAAATCCGGACGTCTGGTAACCCTACCTCTGGAGGATTCGATCTCAATGAAGCAATGCAAGGTGTCATCGAACAGAGTGGAAATAATCGATACGGAAACAATGAGGTGGAAATAAAATAAATTTTGAGGTTGACGCGAAAGCACATTAATTAAACAGAGATTTTATACACACATTCATGTTGGTTACATCATTTTAAAGCCTCTTTATTTTAAACGAATTATTTAAAGTTGATTTAATTATGAATACTATTATTTTGAATTTTATACAAACTATAAAGTTATTCTGATATTTTAATTAGAAAACTTTTATTAACTAATAACATTTGACATTTTAATTTTGAAAATTTTAATAATTAAAGCGAAAGAGAGAGAAATGACCTTTTGACTGGATGCCGTTGCTCTTGCTTTGTTCCTGGCGCTTTAAAGCTCCTGCTTCATGATCATAAGGGTCCCTGGAACGAAAAATATTCATATGAACGGAAAAATAACAAAAATCACTTTGTCTCTCTTTGGTACATTTTTTTAAAAATGTTTCATTGCCCACAGCTTCAGTTCCGATGCTTACACAATATTCAAATAGCGAATAAACCGTCAGAGATTGCAACGTCCCTATGGCCAAACCGAAAGGTTTTAGCTATTCAATTTAGGGTTCAACAATTGTTCAATTCACCTTCATTATTATAGGAAATTTTATTTCACAATTCTATATAAGTTAGTAGAAAAAAAATTAATTCAACATCACTCTCAATAAAATTCACTCTCTCTATCTCTATCTCTCTCTTATCTAATTTCTAATTAATTATTATTATTAAATTTTTTTTTTTTTTGTAAAATTAGAAATGACTCCACACTTGGAATATTAAAAAAAGGTCATCTGCCACCGCTCAGGGTCAATTACTCTCCAAGTCTCATCTAATCTTTGTTTTTTTTTTTTTTTGGATATGCATAATTAATTAATAAATAGACAGTTTTATTATTTATTTTTTTTGCAATAGATAAAATATTAATTCAAAATAAAATTTTTTTATTAATAATTGGAACTTCCTTGGATTATGAAATTTTTGCTGTTATCTTTTTTTTTACACATTGAGCAAAATTATTATTTCTAATAAGCATAAATGCAAACAAAGAGGGGCGGTAATGATTCCCCCCCTGAGATTTGAGAAAAATATTTTTCTTGGAAATTAAATTTTATTTTGAACAAAAATTTTTGAAAATTAATAGTTTGATTTGAAAATATATACTTTCTCTTACCTATTTAAGTAATATTGCGATCGTATCAAAAATTCGATGATATTCGTTTTGAGAGTCCCTGATTCCAAAAATGTGTCCCTCAAAAGGGTGTGTTCAATTCTATTTTCACACAAAAAAATCTGCTAAAAAAGTACAGAATGCAACTTTGAATTACAGAAAGTTATGTGATGTGCGACTAGTCACACCAGATTATCCCCATCCACAAAAAAACTCCACTGGATCCGCCCTTGAATTCAATTTGGATATTCAAAGCCAAAATTCTTCAAAAAATATGCAGATACATCTACACAAAACAATAATAGAAGCTAGATATTTTGTATATTTGGAAATTGAGGAAAAAAAAGAGGATTTTCTTTTATTTCAATTAAAAAAAAAAAAAAAAAAAAAAAAAACAATTGACACTTTGACCTCTGTATTGTTCCACCAATGCATGTGAACTAACAATCCATGTTTCATTTTTTAGTCAAGTAATAAAATCTTTAAAAATAAAGTTTTTTTTTTTTTTTAATACTCACACTTTGGTATCCAAATGGCTTAAATAAAGTCATCCGACTGCCTGGGATCCGAACCCTCGACCCTTAGTATACCAGGCAGGCGTGCTACCAACTTCGCCAAGCCCGAGGGCAAAAATAAAGTTAATCTTTATTTTACTTTTTCCTTCCATCTGCAATAAAAGTAAACTTCTTTCCTATTGGAATTTATATAACAGCTATAACAAACAGTCTCAAGAGAATAGCGTAAAGAAAAATGGAACGAATTTGTCTTAGCAATCACTATAAAAATACACAGCTAATTGACTTGGCTTTTTTATAACATTAATAGACTTCTATTCTTCTATTCTAGTATATCCTAAATTCTATTGAATTTTTGATATATTAATTGCTTTTTGAGGTTAAATAAATATGTTAATCTTTAACAAATATGTTGAGTCTAGTTTCTCTGCCAGCCGCTTTTTTCTTGTTCTTGGATGAACTCAAGGAATTCTGGCCTCGCTAGCTTAACACGAGTGCAAACGTTTCGTAACGCTCTCAAGTGCATAAAATCAAGCTTGTTCTTTCAAAAAATAGGTTTTAAAGCCAAAATAAATCTCAGGACATTTTTTCCACAAAAAAAAAAAACTATTTTTAAGGTAGTAGCATAAAGTTCTTTGTACTGACCAATATACCTCTAATTTTGTTTGTTTTTTTACTTCCGTACTATTGATTTTCTTTTCTTTTTTTTATTTAATTGATGTTTAATTAACATATAATTAATTTTTTTTCCGCATGTTGCCTGTACATAAGTGAATATATAATTTTTAAATTAGCTAAACAATTTTGTTTTTCAACTAAAGAAACTCATTTATAAACAGAACATAAGAAAACGATTAAATTAACGTAACAAAAAAAACCAATTAAATAATTTAAGCAAAATTAAGGTTTTGCTTTGGCGTATTAGTTCATGCAATTCAATTGGGATAATGGCAAAAAAAAAGTATTTTGAAAGCCAAATTCTCTAGCTAATCATTTTTGTTTTTTTGTTACAGGTGAGTGATGTAAATTCTACAATCTTGGACTATCCTCCTACTCAAATGTAATGTACATTTTATTATTATGAATATTTATTAAATCAACATTTAGATCATTCTAGGCTGCCATTTCGACTTTTTTAATTTTCACAACCATTTTGACTATTTATATAGCTTTAAACATTTGATTGGTTCAAAGCAAAAATGAACCAAGTCAAAATGTAAACAATTTTCTTATTTTTCCCTTTTTGGATAGTAAATTCTTGTAGTTATTCGGCGTAATAATGAACCATGTCCGAATTTCAATACTAATCCTCCAGAGTGCAGCAGTTCCTTAATGCAAAAATAAAATCTAAAAATAAATTTTAAAATCTCTACTTAAATAAAGTTCTTAATGATTGCTGAAATGTGAATAAATAAATGAGAAATTTAATATAAGGCTGTAACTTTGATTCTATTTTTCTCAAAAGAGTAAAAAGTGGACTTGTTTCAATTTTGCTCTCAACCCTTATCTTTTCAAGAAAAAGAACGTATGACCGAAACGTTGCTTATTCTGCAACTTCATATTCAAGATAAATTATAATTTCGAATAATTATTTAAAAATGCAAAAAAAACATTTTATAAAATTGAACATGAACTTTTTTTTTAAATTAATTTGACAAAAGGCTTCCACTTATTGTTACAAAAAATATAATATTTGTGTATGTATAATTACAAAAATTGTATAGTGGACTAAGTATTTAGATTTTTGTTGCTTAAATGGGAACAAGGACTTTAAATTTAAGTTTTCTCATTTAAACTGAAAAATATTTATAGAAAAAATAAATAAATAAATTTTTAATAGCACTCGTTTTAGCTGACTTTGCCTTGCGTCTTTGTCTCGTAATTTTTTGGCGTTTGCCTTTAGGAACTTGACGGACATAGCTCCCCCTTCTCTGTTCTCTCGCCTTCTCTTAATTCAGTGCTAATAGAGTCCAAACATATTTGTTTGTGGCGAATCCTCGTTTTTCATTTTAGAAGGTGCTCTTTGAAATATTTCATCAACTTGAATATCCTGTCCCATATATTTCCTAAGAAGAAATCGTAACTTCAACAATTAATAACTCTGAAGGTTATAGGATTTCTGAATAAAAATAATTTAAGCTTGCGCTTGATGGTTGCTGCACAGAGATTTTGTCAGGTTCCTTCCTTTTTAACTGCTGACTACAGTCTCAATTTTATTTTTGAATTGCCCTTCGAATTCTCCCCCCTTTTCTTGTGGGCCCTACATTGGAAAGCACTTCTTTAGAAGTTCCTCTTTGAATCCCTTTATAGTTTTGATCTTGAAAATGCTTCCCTAGAAATAAAAATTATTATAAATTATAGTAATTTTTATTTTATTATTTTTTATATTTTTATAGAAATTAATGAAAACTTTATAAGATTAGAGAGGTTTCACAATTCTTAAGGCAGCTACTACACACGTAACTGCAAACTTGACAAGCATGCACGTGCAATCTTTTTGTACAAGCAAACTGCAGCGTCTGTAGGAGAATTTTGTACAGGCATTTTAATTTGCGCAAGCCGCTTGATGCTCGTTTGAATTTTAATCATGCACAAGCATATTTGCTCAAGCAAAACTCTCTACCATTTTATAAACATCTAGACATCAGATATTTATTTAATATATTCATGATGTATATCTTTTTATTGTAAATGCAATAAAAATTAGATCCTTCATTATTAATGAATAATTGAATGTGTACCTGCGGCAAAAAAATAAAGCGAATTATTTGTACCAATGAAAGGGAATGTATACTTTTTTGGTGTTTTGTATTTTTTGAGCAATTTGTTCTTGGTGTTCTTGCTGCTTTGTATTTTTTATGTACTAAAAAAAAAAAAAAAAAAAAAAATTGCTACATATAAAAACAAGAAGATTTAAAAATCAATCTCCATTGTACAAAACGAATTGTTTTAAACAATAAAATTTTTATTATAATTAT
>JAKCPI010027483.1:0-32232 GCA_023213315.1 Euborellia annulipes
TTAATTGCAAAAAAAATAAAATGATATAATTATAAATCATAATAATATTAGCATTAATTTTTATTAGTAAAAATAATATATGAATGAAATTAGTCATTATAAATGATATCTCTAATTGTTGTTGGCGCTTACAGCGCCATTGTCGTCATTCCTCCCGGCAAGTTGACCAATCAGTCTATTAAAGAAGATCGTCGAGTTTAACCACGCGATTTCGGAAGTGCGAAATGTATTGTGAATTTTTATTTATAAAGTGCATAATTTGTGTTTAAGTTAGTGATTGATTAATATCTCTGGGATGTGTTATGTGTTTAATAAGTGTTTGAAAATACCAAATGGAGATGAGTTGTGGAAAATATCAAATGGACTTGCGATGGTGTGCAATGACAACGGTGAGTTGAGATCCTTTTATTTAAGCAAATGGTCAAAAAGATGGCTACATCTGTTTGATCGATATTCGATTTAATTTCATTTTTAGTATTATCTACAATTATTTAGTGACATTTGACTACATTTTTTTTATTTTTTATTTTTTAATATGAAATTGTTTTTTTTTGTTAAGCCATTTATATTTATTTACAATCATTCTCTCTCACATAACAGTTACATATACTGATTTTCAGATTTCTTAATTCATTGAGACACATCAATTTGGGCAATGAATATAATACAAATACAAGACACACACACACAGGGGAGTGCTTACACTCAGAGAACCGTGAGCTTTCGCGCGCCAGCGTTCACATACACACACCAAACGTGATCTACTTGGCGCCGTTCTCACACACATACACATTCACACTAATACGCGCGCGGTTTCGCGCGTCGCGCTCTCACTCACATACACACAGACAGACACCTAACACAAACATGGGCTTTCGCGCGTCGCGCTCATTCAAATAGGCTCTCGCAGACACACATATACAATGACGACGTTTTTTCTCAGAAGACACTCATATAAACATTGGCTTTCGCGCGTCGCCCTCATTCAAATAGGCTCTCACAGACACACATATACAGTGACGACGTTTTTTCTCAGAAACACCAAAAACATGTTCGCCCCCCCCCTCCAAAAGGCTCTCACAGACACACATATACAGTGACGACGTTTTTTCTCAGAGGGGTGGGGAGGGGGCAGAAATGGGGCAAACTTATCAATAGGGAAGGGGGGAGTGGACAATATACATATTGGTTATATAGCACAGAGAAATTAAAAAAAATTGAATGAAATTCAAAACTTTGTTTTTTTTTTTAATAAAGTCTGTTTCGGCATCGAAGGCCATTTAGACCCCGTCTCTATTTCATTTGGATTGGTAGTCAATCCATTTGAAATAAATTGTCCCATGAGATGGGATACTAACCCGCGACCCTTGGTACAAATGACCAGCACGAATTTGTATGCTTGTTTTTTGTGTCAAAATAGATTTGAACATACACCCCTAAGGACTATTTTGAGAGACCCTCTTTTTACTTGCTCTTACCTCTATTATATGTTAATTGAGAGAGAAAATATTGGATTCATGTCAAAAATTCGATGTCATGATTTTGATGGATATACACGTTTTGACCTCCCCTGATCCAAAAAAGTGGTTTTCGCGACATGGTCTGTCTGTGTGTCTGTTTTAAGCATTAAGGATTTAGGCTAAAGGAACGAAGGTAAGAGAAAGTTGTGTGCTGTGCGACCAGTCACGCCATATTTTTTTTAATCGTCATTTTTGTTCAATTGTTTTTTTAGTAGTACTAGTACTTTACTGATGTACTTTATCAGTTTTTTTCAAATGTATATTCTCATTTTGCTCTCAAAATTGTTTGAAGCACACTTTACTCTTGTACTTCATAGGAAGAATAGGAGAAATGGTTGCCATGGTAACAAAATATAAATATTTTCCCATACTTATAAATTTTACATCTGAATTCAAATGTTCCGTACTGTCGGGAACTAAATATATGTCGACACAAAAAATCTGGTGTGACAAGCACAGAACACAACTTTCGATTACCGAAGGTAATAAGAGAAAGTTGTGTGCTGTGCGACCATCACACCAGATTTTTTGGAATCAGGAACTCTCAAAACGAGTATTTCAATCAACGTCCTCGACACAGAATTTTTAACCAAATTTTATTGGTTTAAAATTTCATTGAAAATTTATGCTTTTTGATATTTATCTAATAACAATAAAAGCGCTTTTCTCACTACTGGATTCTCAATAAAATAAATAAAAATAAATACCTGTAAATATAAATAAAATACTAATTTTTTTTAGATACTATATATTGATTACTTTAGTTAAATTTAATAGATTATACATTAGTATACGGAAATAATTTTTAACCAATTTTATTGGTTTAAAATTTCATTGAAAATTTATGCTTCTTGATATTTATCTAATTATCTTTCAAGTTGGTATGCGTTTCGAGTGGAACTTGAATAACTTAAGTTTGGTGTGGTTTTATTGGAGTCTCAAACCCTTTGCTACCCCCTCTCCAAACTCCCTACCCTACTCCGGACACTTTTATAGTTGCTAATAAATTTAATCATCTTACAAAACTTAAATCTAAACAATCTCTCTTGTTAGAATAGTTTAAAATAAAAATTAGTCAAACATTCTGTGCCTTGGCATTGCAGCCCAAACCCCCCACTCCGACCTAAAATCTTGTTCTTTACTCTCTTGTCTCTTACAAAAGTTGAAAAAGCTATAGAGAGCTAGCTAGGCTTGAAGTCAAATTTTCCAAAGTTGTGAATCAACTGGAGTAAGAAATGAAATAAACACAACTCAAGACGTGAAATTTTATTATGGAAAACTTTATTGTCTTTTACGTTTTTATTTGACGGAGTTTCTCTTTGGGTCAAGATTATTATTATTTTTTTTTTTTAAATAGTTTTATTTACGATTTTCAATTTGGATTAAAAGTTAATATAAACAACAAAACTTTTGGTTTATAATTTGATAAATTTCGGTTATTTAAGAGAATTTATTACTGGAATAAACAAGTCATGATAGAAATTAATTGCAATAGCCTTGACTTTAATTTTTTAGAAAATGAAAGGATTAAACAAATTTTATTTGAACGAATTTTATTGAACGTTTAGGCTTTCAGGCGTGAGAGACCCACATCTAACCAGACTACACGCAGCTAATTATCGCTTCCTCTATCTAATAAAAACAATATTTCATAATTCATCCTGCTATTTTTTGCCAATTTTTATTTATTTTTTGAAATAAAACTACAAGACTGCGAAATTATTATATTAAATTAAAAATGAATTTATTTTTATCAGGAGGAAAAACTTTAAATACGATATATGCATTACGATAGTCAGAAAGATTTTGAACGATTCGGGTGATTACCCTTCCCCCTCCCCCGCCCCCAAAAAGAATTTTTATAATTTCCAACTTTTTTTTAAATTCTTTATTTACATCTCTAAACCAAGGCCCATATATTTTTTTTTTTATTACATTATATTTTTTTTTCACAATAACACCATATGAGGGATTGAGAGCAAAAGTAAACAAAGTCCACTTTTTACCCTTTTGAGAAAAAATGAATCAAAGTTAAAGCCTTATACAGTATTTAATTCCTCTTAAAATATAGGACATTGATTATTTTACATCTCAACAATCATTAAGAACTTAAATTATACTTTATCTAAGTACACATTTTAAATTTTATATTCAGATTTTTGGATTTTTAGATTTTTTTCAGATATTTTTTTTTTTTTGCATTAAGGAATGTTGCACTCTAGAGGATTAGTATTGAAATTCGAACATGATTCATTATTACACCGAATAACTACCATAATTTACTATCCAAAAAGGGAGAAATAAGAAAATTGTTTACTTTTGGATTTGGCCCACTTTTGCTTTGAACCACTCATATATCTTAATCTTGACTATTTTTTTTTTGTTCAACTTTATTAAGGTCTTTTTCGACAACGAAGGCCATTTAGACCCCATCTCTATTTATTTCAATTTATTGTTAGCCAATTTATTTGAAATAAATGTCGCATGAGACGGGATACGAACCCACGACCCTTGGTCCAGAAGGCCAGCAGGCTAACCCCTTTACACCAAGGCACGAGGGCCGCTTGACTATTAATTAATTTGAATAAATAAGGCGGGATAAATGCCCGAGTAAAAATGATTAAAAATGATCGAAGGATACACATGCCCGCAGCAGGTCTGTATAGTGATCCTTGAGGCACACACAGGGATTTAGACGTCCACACCAGGGACATACGGGGATACACACGCCCGCACCAGGGACACATAGTAGATCGAAAGTGACCAGGAGAAAAATGTATGTCCCTAGTGCGGGTGTGTATATCCCTGTGTGTCCCTCAATGCAGACCTGCTGCGGGCGTGTGTATCCCTCGATCGTTTTTAATCATTTTTACTCGGGTGGCCTCAGATGCCAAAAGAGAAAATATATATATATAAGGCCTATCTAAATAATTTCATACAAAATATGTGGCAAAATTTAATGTTTATACACCCTATAGTTTATTATTACTGGCGAAAACGCGTTTAATTAATTTTTAGTAGCAATACTACAGTGATTAAAATAATATAGATATTTTAAATTAAATTTATATATTTCTCTTTATAATAATTCATTTGTTAAAATAATACAACCATCATGGTATAAATTCCTAGCTCAAAATATTCTCATTTAATAAATAATCTTTCTATATGAAGAATACTATATCTCATATTTATATCCATTTAATACAAAATAATAGTTTTACCTGCTTTAGTTTGTTAATACATATAAAAATATCAGAGGAAAAGTATTTTATTTATTTATTTATTATTTTTTTTTTTTTGATATTAAAATAATTGATTGATAATAGCTGTGTTTTAATTAATTATAATACAAGATTCATTATAAAAAAGTATATTAATTTAATAATATTATGAATACAATAAATAGAAAACAAAAAATAATACACCAGCTTTGATGGACATCATATTATCTTGTAGATATTAATATTTCGATCGCCTGGTCATTATTATTATTATTATTTTTTTTTAACATTCACACTCACATTCATACACACATTCACACAGTCTTTTCGGCAACTTAGGCCATTTAAGACTTTGACGATAACCGTTATTTAAGAATTTATCTATTATTGGGGTCCAGGCATTCTTATTTAAGCTTCATTTGGTATCCAAATGGCTTAAATAAAATCATCGGACTGCCTGGGGTCCGAACCCGAGACGTTTGGTATACGAGGTGGCCTGGTCATTATAAAAATGATTTGATTTCATTCAAAACATTCGCATTTTTTTGAACTGAGGATGACCAGACGTGATGGCGATCAAAATATTTACAAGATAAACTGATGTGAGAGTGGTCCATCAAGGCTGGTAAATTCTTCCTCTGTTATTCCTATCTATTTCCCCCAACGATAATTTTTTAAATTAATACAATATAAAAACTTATTGCAAATTGTTAAAAAGAGGCTTCCTCCTTAAAAATTTGAAATTATGCAAGATTATATTTGAACGAAAATAAAATTTCTTTACCTTCATTTTAAGCAGGAATATCCTCTTTCCTCCCTGTGGTCTAGAGCAGAGCTTCTAAGTTTTTTTTTTTTTTTTTTTTTTTTTTTTAAACACACTTTTTTCTCATTCACTCTCACATTCACACAGTCTTTTCGGCAACTCAGGCCATTTAAGACTTTTACGATAACCGTTATTTAATAATATATATTTATTTGGGGTCCAGGCATTCTTATTTAAGCCATTTGGTATCCAAATGGCTTAAATAAAATTATCGGACTGCCTGGGGTCCGAACCCGCGACGTTTGGTATACGAGGTTAGCACGCTAATCTCTACACCAAGCCCCGAGGGCAGCAGAGCTTCTAAAAGTAGTGGGCTGCGAAGAGTCCCAAATGTAATAATACACTCATTAATAAAAACATAATAAACGGGTTTATTTTTTTTAAGCCTTTACTGTTAAAATTAATAAATTCATGCATTAACTAGTAATTGTATGCGTATACGAAAAGGGGCCGTGAGATATTGACTAGGGTGTCAAAGGGCCTCGACGTCAAAAAGTTTAAGAAGCACCTGTCTAGAGGAAGAGATAGGGACAATTGTAATTATTGATAACTTTAAAAGCCAAGAATTGTGAATTCAGATCCCAGGCACTGATGAATATTAATTTAAATCATTTGGATATCAAATGTTATAAACAAAGTCTAAATGGCCAAAGAAAATAAAAATAAAGTGGGAATAATTTTAGAACGAAGTTCTTTTACGCGGTTTACGGTAGGGTGAATTAACAGAAAACGTCACGTAACCAAAAGCAGCACTAACAAAAATGTTACAGCTTCCGAGCTACGGGGGAGGAAGGCGAGGCTAGCCAAAGCCTTGGCAACGCTTCGCCTACCCCCTACCAGCCCTAAAGAATTCTCTTTCTATATTATTTAAAAAATAAAAGAATTATTATTTTTTTTTTTAACAAGCATCTGAGCAACGTTCCGCTCTTTTATAAGATCAAAATTATTTAAGTTCTAGATTTTCACTCACCTTTCAAGAATCAGCCTCGCTTCACATTCCAAGAGTCATTAGTTCGCTTATAAAAATTGTCTGAAATGCCGCAAAGACAAAAACAATACTTTCTCACTGTATATTACATATATAGGTAAGAGAAAGTAATAAAAGTACTAAAAATATTTTAACCAGTTAAGTTAATAAGGAAGTACTTTATCGTACATATCCTCATTTATTTTTTTATAAATGTAGTAGAAAAAAAATATCATTGTCATTTTTCTAATATTTATAGATATTTGCATTAAAAAAAAAAAAAAAACAATTCATATTTCAGCGATTAGATTGTTAACTAGTGACATGTTTTCAAAATGAAAATTGATCAAATAATCCCAGAACATTGAAAGACAGTTGGATTACGTCAACGGCCTAAATGATGGATTAAGTCTTCTAACTTCCTAAAGGGTTAAACCATTTAGCCCCTTGGAATAATATAATTGAACGATAAACATTTTAAAATACATATCTTATTATTATTATATATTATTTAATAATTAAATTTGTGAATATTAAATTTGCCCACTAAGTGGTGGTCTCACTCTCTCACCTGGTGGATGGTGTTTGTGGCTGCACCGCATAACATCCATTTCTCGAAATATTCCACAATCCAATTAGTGGTAGAGAAGAGAAATCCACTTAAGCTAGCACAAAATGAGTCAGAATCGTTTCCATTTTAGATGTTATTATCATTCAGGGAATTATGTATTTTTTTTTTTAACTTAAGCTTGTAATATCTTTTCATTAATAAAAAGGATAAGTTTTCTTTAATTTATTTTACTCTTTAGAAAGGGTTAGGTTTGAAAATCTTAGCTATTGCATCTTGTAAACTAAATTTGAATTTAGAATGAAGTATGAAGTAGGCCTCTACATGGATCGATGTTTATGTTAGTGTTAATATTAGATGGAGCTGAGAATTCGAAGGATGTTTCAGCCAGGAAATATAAAAATTTTTATTTAATTTTTTATTCGCCGACGTTTCGGTCTCGCCCATTCTTGATCTTCATCAGGGCAAATATTGTTAAATATACACTATTTTATTTATATTTAACAATATTTGTCCTGGCAAAGGTCGTGATTGGCGACAGAAACGGCTGCGAATAAAATTTTTTATTCAATTTCCTGGCTGCAACGTCCTTCTAATCCTAATTGAATCTCAACAGCCATAAAAAATTTTTAGATGGAGCTTTTCATTCATATCAAACTAATGGACCTATACATTTTTAAAAAGTATTTTCACCATCTTAGGCAATATAGACTTTAAACGATACACATAATATATAAATTACGAATATCCAGGAAGATTTATTTACACCATTTGTAATATAAATAAATGATTTTGGACTGCCTGGGGTTCGAACTCACTCCACATAACTTTTAAGTTTAATTTTGCCCGCGGGCTCAGTGCAGAGGTTAGCCTACTGGCCTTGTATACCAAGGGTTGCGGGTTCGGATCCCAGGAAGTCCGATGATTTTATTTAAGCCATTTGGATATCAAAGTGAGAATGTGATTGGGTAAAAGTGTATTTTTTGAAAAAAAAAAGAAACAAATACGAGGGACCGCCGCAGGTGGAGGGTCCAGGAGGGCGAAGCCCCCGGCTAGGCGCGAAGTTCGGTTTACGATATCCTAAGAAACAAGCGTGTGAAACGTCTCCCGGTAACCAACGGTATTAATAAAAAATATATATAAGTAGACTAAACGGCCTTAGTAGCTGAAAAAAAGGAAAATAAAAAAAAAATATATAAGCCTTTAAAACGTTTAATAGCCCATGAAGAAAAGATATTCAAATAACCAAAAGTTTGGGTAATGCTGATTTAAACAATTGTTACAAAATAAATTTTTTTAAATAATTTTTACGTTAACTAATTTCTTTATTTTTCATATCATATTAAAAAATTAATTAGTTGAAAAATGTCTCGCAATTGCTGATAATAAGTTAGAAAATAGGACATGCAGATTCTTCTTAATTATTTTTTTAAATTAGCTCATAAGTAATCTCATATTTCAAAACGATGGCTAATTTTCTTGTCATCAGTGTAATTGTGTCTTCTCATTTTCTCTCTCTCTCTGGTCCATATGGATGCTATTAAAAATTAATACTCGGCTTCCCATCCTTAGACTACTTGGGGCGATTCTCGGGTTTTCGGCTTGGGTTGTTATCGTGCTTCAGTTCAAGTTGTGCCAATTAGAAGAAACATTCGTCGAGAGAGAGGAATACAATCCCCAGCATAAGACCCATTAGAACACCCTCTTCGCTGTTTTCCTTGCGAATTTAGCTGATTTGTCGCCATTCGCTTGACTCATTATCTTCTCCGGCTTTCTTCTTCTTCTTCTTCTTCTTCTACTTGTAAAATTGCTCAATTGTCTCTCAAGAGTTCGTCACTTGGTACAAATGGGTTTCTATATAAAAAATGTCAATGGGCATTGATTACATAATTTTTTCATCATTATTTTCAAAAAGACTTTCCGTCAGAAATATTTATTTAAATTAGCAGGGCCGACAGGATGGAGGGGAGGCCGGTATTCTTCGGGTAAATACTCTTTCAATAAAAAATCTGGTGTGACTGGTCGTACAGCACAACTTTCTGTTCTTATCACACCAAATTTTAATGTCAACATATATTTAAATATTATGGGGCTGTTTTGAGTTTTATTATAGTAAGGGAGAGGTTTGCAGCCAAATGAAAAGAGCCTTTATTATTAAATAAACTCTGTTCAGGACGTTTTGGCATAAATTCACCGGATCAAATACATTGTTAACAATCAATTGTATTACCTATACAATGGCAACACTAAGGCTAATATGAAATACTCGTATTTCTGTTTAAGACTTATGAACGGTAAGTAATATAACTTGTAACACGTTTATTTATAATAATATAATAATTGGAATATAGCCTATTATGAATGTTTGATGACTTTTTAGCTTAAAAGGCTGATGATGGCACTGTGAATCTATGCCGAAACGTGCTGAATAAAGAGTTTATTTAATAAGAGATGCTCTTTTCATTTTCATACCAAAAAATCTTTTTTTTTTTTTAAACATGTACACTTTTTTTTCTCATTCACACACACATACACACAGTCTTTTCGGCAACTTAGGCCATTTAAGACTTTAAACGATACTCGTATTTATATAATATATATTTATTTGGGGTCCAGGCATTCTTATTTAAGCCATTTGGTATCCAAGTGGCCAGGGGCGTATATAAGGGGGGCCGAGGGGGCCCCCCCGAAATTTCCCAAACACATATACATATATAGGGATATACAGACATCAGCGCAACAAATTTTTCCGCAGGAAGGAAAACTTTGGTTCCGCAAAGGAAAAATGTTCCGCAAAAAATTTCGTGTGAAAAAAATTTAGTTTCTTAAAAAAAATTTTCCTCAGAAAATTTTCAGTTCGGGCCCCCCCCCCCCGAAAAAAATTTCTATATACGCCCCTGCAAGTGGCTTAAAATCATCGGACTGCCTGGGGTCCGAACCCGCGACGTTTGGTATACGAGGTTAGGTTACGCTAACCTCTACGCCAAACTCCGAGGACCCAAAAATTCCAAAAAATAAATAAAAAAAAGCATATTTTATTTGAAAATTCATCAACTTCAAATGTGTTTTGATTGATGTCTAACTGTCGTGAGGTGTAGAAGAAAAAAAACATTAAAAAACACACGTTAATTTTTATATATAAGCTTAGGCTATATAGGCCTATTAATGAAACGGAAATTTATTTATCACTTTTTAGTGGGAGGGATGAACCTGGCGCAATGATAATAAATTTTCAATATTTGGTTTCAATTTAGTGAGGTTTATTATTAAATTCCTTTCTTTAAAATAATATTGCTTGGTGTTATTTTTGATACTAGAGTATATATACCTATATATTCTTAACACAGAATCGATGCATTGCCAAGAGAGGCCCTACAAAATGGCCAAATTATAAAAAATAATGCAAAAAATGAGTTCGACTATCGACTTAGATTATTATGTATTATATGTATGGACTAGTTATCCATCTAGCCTATTCAGGTTCATTTAAGACTGAAATTATTATTAGAACAATAGTAAGTAAAATTTTATTCATTAGAGTTTCAAATTCATTTCTTTTATGATTTGCTGTGACTTTTTTACTTAAATAGGATATTATTTTATTTTAATAAACATCCCATTAAATAAAGTCGTTCAATACGGAATTAGTTCTAAAAAACTTTTTAAAAAGAACGCGACTTTGCCATCATTTGATCCAACTCTCTTTACCTTTATTATACAGGTTTACGGAATATGTTAGATTAAAATATAATGTTAAAAGTTTCCGTTCTATAGAGAGAAACGCAAAATAAAATGTAATGATATCCCAATAATACTTCATCTCGTTAATCTTTATTTTACTTCAAACAAATTAGCCGGAAAGCCACAAAAACAATACACAAAGACAAATTTAAAAAAATAAAAAATGATTGGAATTCAGGAAACGAATTTTTTTTAAATGTACAAAATATTTGTAAAAAATTTCATTCTCTTTTAGCCAATTCAATAAAAGTTTATTTAAATCATTTGAATTGTTTTGAGTCTATTTAGCCTCAGATTGTAAAAGAGTAATAAAAAAAACATATATTAATCAACCTGAAGCAGTGATTCAATACCTACCTACCTTTCTCTTAACTAATTACCTATGTTATACTGTATATAGAGACAAAGTAAAAATTTGATTTTGAGATTTTTGTGGAAATACACGTTTTGAGGTTCCTAGAGTCAAAAAATTACAAGAAGTAAAAGAGCTACAATATTGAACTTAAATTTTTACGTTAGGTACCGTCATCGGATTATAAATTTTACTTGGGTATTAAAACCCAAAGCATATTAAAATACTATCGAGAACCTAGGCCTTAGCACCCTAGCTTAGAGTAGAAAGTCCCCCTTTGTACTAGGGTCCAGACGTTCGCTTTTCCTTTTAAGCGATGAAAATTTTTCTGATGTAAATTGGATACCATATAAAATGGGGTCGGGGTCAAAATAGTATTAAATACAAGAAAAAGAAAAAAAATAATTAAAACAAACTATATAAACAGTATATATATCTATCGTTTTGTGTAAAGTAGAATCAAGCATGGTGGAACCTCGGGAGAGTGGTCCCGAGGAACCCGCGAGTTGAATATCCCCCGTTTGTCATCGATACAATTCAAATAAACACATGTACAAGAAACACTAAATGACCTAGAGAGATATTTATAAAAATACTATGAAGATAATATATATGTATAGATGATGTTAAAAATGCACGAACAATACAAGTGTGCAAATGAAATGCTCTCAGATAATGGCGCTTGGTTCCTTCAAGCATAACATCGTCCAGATAAAATTTAATATGATTTTTTTTATCTCTAAATAATTTATATTTAAAAAAAAATCAGATTGCCTAATATTTCGGAGATGAAAGTTTTAGCTAACTTGTAAGTAAAAAAAGCTACTTGTGTAGACCAAGGGTTATTTTAATAAATTTAGGAGGACGGGAGTCGAGAGAAAAAAAAATATTGAATTGGAACAGTAATTTGAAAGTTTTCTTATAAATATTTTTAAATTTATTAAAATTCATTCTTTAAATATTTCGCAATAACAAAAAATGAACTTCCCCCACTTTCAAAATAAACGGCACATTTTTTAGCATAAAAAATCTAGTGTGACTGTTAGCACATCACACAACTTTAAATTACAAAAGCTAAGGAAAAGTTGTTCTCTGTGCAGTCAGTCATACCAGATTTATTTTTTTTTTTACTCAAATCTATAATTGAATTTTTTAAACTCAATTTATTTTAGGTTTAAAATATTCATTTGCTAACCGTTTAATTATCCACTTTATCCATTTAGCCTTCATTTATTTTCAAATTTAGAATACTCTACCGAATTTACTCTGGCCAATGGAGAGAACAAACAAACAAACATTTTCTCAAACCGGCTACATGAATTCGTTTCTCATTTGGCCTACCATATAAATTTGTAACTTTGCACACTCTAAAATAGAAAATATTTGAGCAACTTTAGTTGACCTCAAACGTAATTATAATTAAAAGTCTAATCTCCATTTACATCCTGGCTATCTATTTACACCTTTTTATTTGAATTTTTAAATATGAATATTGGAAATTACTGGAGTATCATATTTCAAACAAGATTTAATATTCCTAATTAAGAATTTCGTTGATTTAATAAAACCGAAATTCGGAGAAGAGGATTTAAACTCCTGGAAATACTAGCTTGATCAAAGGGAATTAAAACGTATGCTAGACGAATTACTATTATTATGTTACTTAACATTGCTTTTGTCCTGTTAGCAACATGTTTACCGAAAATCTTTTAGTTCTTGGAGTTTACGTCTATTTGTTGTGGGGAACAATTTTTCTAGAATCGAATAAATATTTATTGACTTATAGTGGACAAAATATTATCCAATAGCGGTCATTAAGTAACTTTTGCTATCTCTAAATGCAATATAAGAGCATATAGGGAATCCCCATTTATATCGTTAATGGACTTATTTAATGTAAACTTAAATAATATAGATTTATTTTTACTTTCTCATAGAGAATAAAAAATCATTTTATTCTCTAATCAATTAAGAAGATTCTCAAGATTTTATTTTATCTCTAAACTGTACTTTTATTTAAATTTTAAATAAATCAGGGCTGTTTAACGAAGTCTCTCTGTAGCTACTTATATATTATATTTTATGTATTCTGAAAATAAATCAATAAATAAATAAAAGTAATTTTTATTTTTATTTTCGTTTAAGATCTTTTTCGTCATCTAAGGCCATTTATACCACTTTCCTATTTATTTCGATTGAATGGTAGCTAATTCAATTTTTATCGATTGTGACTGGAAGCGAACCCATGATCTCTAGCACATGAGACGAATACTTTACCACTGTGCTAGTCTGACAATCCCATAGACATCACACACAAAGAGAGACATCATTTTAAAAATACTTTTAAAAAAATTTATTTTTAAATTTAATTAAGAATTTGTTGTTTTTTATTATCTATTTAGAAAGAGAAAACCAACTTGAATTTTAGATGTGTAAATTTCCCCTTTAATCCGCCCTTATATACGAGATCAGAGAAACCAAGAGATAATCTCTTTCTAACTTAACTTTATTTAATCAGACCCGTTGAATGCCGTATATCTTTGAGCTTTTTCAACACTCTATTTTAAATTATATGAATAAATAAATAAAAGCTTATTTTACTTTTTCCTACTTTGTGAGAAAATGAGATTTTTTTGATTTCATCAACTGAAATATACATTAAGAGATCTCGGAAAAAAAATTGTATGAAATATAAAATTATATTATTTCTACAAAAGCGCGCTTAACAGACTTAATATAATAACGCTTCGTTATTTTTTTACAAGCAGTAATAGAATAAACAAAGGAAAAGTATGATTGCATTCACCTTCTTAATACTTTGTTTTTTAGTCCAAATATAGAAAAAAAGAATGAGTAAAGCTCAGGTCACAGCAAAATACTTATTGCAATAACTACAAATATTTTAAAATTATAAAATAATACATAATTCTTCAAATATTTTAAAGAATTGTTTGACAGTCTGATATAAAGTAGATAAAAAGTAAAAACTTTTTTCTACCTCTCCGATTCCGTATAATAAAAATACCTTAATGGACAAATTTTGATAGGAATTTGTATTGACAAATTTTATTCTAAAGAGAATAATTATAAAGTCATTTCTCTTTAATAAATTGGATACCTCCTTTTTAAACATTTATATTTTAAAAGAGTTATGAGAAAAGGGTTATTCAATATAACCTTAGGATTAAATAAATTACTGAGTACGCACAAATCCATAAATTAAATCGTATTTGTATTATATGAATGAAAGTTGAAGGTGAAAATTAAAAAAAGAAAATAAAAAGTTGTCAATTTAATTTATAACGTCTCGATGGTGGATAAAAAGCGATTTTTATTCAATTAATTTCCGTTGATCAAATTTTCTATAGCTACCTAGTGGAGAATATAATAAAATTTAATAGTCGTAAGAGTGAATATTGTTCTGAAGGGCCGAAAGGGAGTAATAAAAGGTCTTTCGTTACAGACCAGTGGGACAATTAAATTAGCTTCGAAAAACATTTGAGAAAACAGCAAACGAACGAACATGGCTCTCTCTTTATAAAATAAAAAAATAAAAAAAAGGGTTGTATTTTAGCCAAGCAGGAATGAAATTCCCCTCTACCTTAAAGGGGATTTATTTATTAAAAAACAATAATAAATAATTTTTTTAAACAAACAAGACGTTTGATTGGAATAGTAAATTATGTATTATTAAACTTGAACTCCAAAAGTTTATTCTCATTTATATTTATAGAATTAAAATACGTTTTAATAATATATTCATTCTTTTTTTTTTTGGGCAGATTAGTGCACCGTAACGGCTCCCTGGAGTTCCCGGCATTCCCAGCTGAACGATACTCACATGAAATCCATGCAGCCGTGTATCGATGCAGAGCCACTAACAGCCTGGGCACAATCGTCAGCCGGGATGTTAACATCCGAGCAGGTACTAGCAGCCATTTATTTTGTGTCTTTGACAGCCTAAGCCCTCTGGTCTGTTGTCATGGCTAGTGCAATCAACTTCTCTCTCTCTGGGATGGTTAGATTAGGGCCCAGCTTTGTTCGCCAAAGTTCATCTTAAGACCTCCTCTTCAGAAGGAAAATTGATGCATTGTTACTAACAAAGTCAGAGAAGGATATAGTCTGACATGGGACATCACGAAATTTGTCACTAACCCAAAAAAAAGTTAGATTACTTTAGTAGGGGTTTAAAATAATTCAAAATAATTTATTTAAAGAAATGAAATTAAAAATTTAATAAAATAGGTATTTCTTAGTTTTAATGAATTTAGATTTGCTTTCAGATGAAGGCGAATTTGAAAATTTATTGAAGTACTTAAAATAAATAAAATCATTTCTGTAAATATCATTCACTTCCGGTGTATGTAATCGGTTTAGCACTCTCTCTCGCTGATCGGCCAGAGCCAGAGGTGGGTGGAGTCAGACAGGGAAATTTAAAACTTTAAAATTTTGCAATTGCTCGCCAAAGGCGATGAGCAGGATTAAATCTGATGCATTTGCTCGCCAGGGCGCGCAGCCCTCTGGCCAGGCGCAAAGCCCGCCGAAGGCGGCTTTCCAGACTGGTTGATTGATAAGGTGTAATACTACGCGTAACTTACTCCAGTGAAAGAGAAAAGAAGACATTTGTTTAAACCAAACATTTTTTTTTTTTATTATTATTTTTTTTTAACACTCACACTTTTTTCTCATTCGCACTCACACTCACACACCCATTACACAGTCTTTTCGACAACTCAGGCCATATTAGACTTTGACAATAACCGTTGATTAATTAATATGTATATTTGGTTAAATGGCTCAAATAAAATCATTCGACTGTCTTGGATCCGAACCCGCGACCCTTGATATACAAGACCAGCACGCTAACTCCTACACCAAGCCCGAGGGCTTTTAATTTTTATTTTAACTGTATATTTATTTGATCTTATGTTGTAATTATACGCTTATAATGTAATTATCCAGGTATTATTATGTATTTTGAAAATTGTGTAGAGGCGCATATGGCCTTAGATGCTGAGGCGCCATTAAATGTTCAATAAACTAAACTAAAAGATTGGATACCAATAATTTGAAATAAATAGGCCTTAGATGTCGAAAAGGATCTTTAAAAAAAAAAATAAATAAAAAAATAAGGAATCTACCCAGAATTTTTTTTTTTTTTAATTTTCATTATTTCCGTTTATTATTTTCTCGTTCTGAATTGTATTATATATCTTTATATTAATAACACGTTTGATCGATTTTTCCTTTAATAACTCAATTCAAAGTACACTGTCAAAACAACTTTAATAATAAAACTCAGAGCTCTATAATACTCATTTTGTACAACATTTATTTATAATTCTAAAATATATTTTAATAAATTTCTAGGAAAATGTTATTAATGCATGACTTTATTACAAGGGCTGCTTATCTCTTCTCTTCCTAATTAATTAACATGCATACATATTTTGTATGTAGGCTACCAGGTACAAAATATCTTTATTATTATTTTTTCAATCGAAAATATGTATCTAAATATTTTTTAATTACCTTACTTATCTTATAAAATCAAAATATTTGTTAAAATTACAAATATTGTATATTTTAAATATCAGTTGAGAGAGAGACAGAGTCTGTCTCGATTATATTACAAATATTATTATATTGGTTAATCAATTGTTGTTATATCAAATAGATAGGACTCCTATCATAGGAGGTAGATATTAAGAGAAGGATAGTAAACAAGGTGTAACTAGTAAAATTGAAGATTCTTTCAATAAGATAAAGGATATAAGCTTTCTTTAAATGGAACAATTTTTAATATAAATGGGACAATTGGAATAGAAGTAATACTAACCTTAACTCGAGTAACTCCTGGGTCGCCATCAACTTAATGTGAGCTCTGTCTCAGGGATTACGAAAAAATTAAGTTTTTCCTTTTTTTTTTTATATCCAGAGGTTCTTTTATCCATTCGATTTTTTCCTCATCTAATAGTTATAATTATCAAATCAGTAGTCATCTACACTCAAGGGCGGATCCAGAGGTGTTTCTCGGGGGGGGGGGGGGTAATCTGGTGTGACTCGTCGCACAGCACACTATTTTTTCTTAATTTCGGTAATTTAAAGGCGCATTCTGTACTTGTTTGCCAGAATATAAATACAAATCGAATTTTTAAGTATTAATTTTTTAAATTTTACTTTAAAAATAAATTTTTTTTCGAAAAAAAAAAGTATTTTTTTCAAATCTCGGGGGGGGGGTAATTACCCCCTTTACCTCACCTTGTATCCGCCCTTGTCTACACTTGGTGTTTATTTTTTTATAAATACTCTGAGTAGTTGGGAAACCACTTGTTAGGATAAATAGTTAAAAATGATCAAACCCTTCAAAGCATTAAACTAGCAGGCCACAGGATGAAAATTCAATTAACTATTCATCAATTCGTTTATTATTTTATCTCCGAACAATGTGTAATAAATTTCTTTCACTCATCTTGTCCCCTGGAAATTGCCATTTCCAACAACTCCTCTCTAGGGAATCTCCGAAAACTGGCCATTTCAGCTGGCTTTGGGAAATAGAAAGAAAACAATGTCCTTTATCTTTGTGAGGCTCTAAGGACCTCAGATGCATGGAGTTATTAAATAAAAATTAAAAAACAACATAAACATCTATCTCATAAGCATATTAATTTATCATAATGAATTCAATAATATTTTGAAAAATTCTCTTAGCGGTTCATTGGTTTTTATCTGATTATTCAAACACCTGTGTTTATTTTTCTCGTTGAAAAATATTTAAATAAACTTTTTTCTATAAATAAATTATTATTAAATGTATTTAGATAAAAATGATTTATTTCGATTTTTTTTAATCATCAAATAATTAGGACATCAAAAGTTAAAATTAATATACCTCTATTTCTTAGGAATGATCGATTCATTTATCACCTCTGATCTCCTCATAGTTTTTCTTATTTCAAATAAATTTTTTTCTCATTCCTGAATGCTAATTTAATTTTAACCTTTATATACATACTATTTTATTGTTCGCCTTTAATGATGATGTTCTTATAAGATGTGGATTTTAAATTTAATTACCACTCGCCATTTTGTGCCCGTAAATAACTAAAAATAATATTATCATAATTATAACGTTATTATTATGCTCATATTAGAACTCTAAGGTATTATTATTAGATTAAATGCGTAAATATTATTCCTTCGACCCCATTAGAGTATGGATAATTGAAAAGGTACTTTACAATTTTTATTTTCTTATTGAATAAACTGTAACTAAGATAGATAGAAATAACTACTTAATAAATTAATTCTTAATAAATAAGAATGATTAATATCATTAGAATCATTTATGTATTTTACTAAGAATGACACAGTTTTGGGAGTATTTCTTTAAGTATTAAAAAAACGTTAAGGTATTAAGGTTTTTTTTTTGTTTTTTTTTTCTTTTTCATTTAATGTATTTATCGACATTTGAGGCCATTTAGATCCTATTTATTTCAATTGATTGGTAGTCAATTCTATTGAAATAAATTTTTGTCTCTTGTAATGGGAATCGAACCCCTGACCCCTAGCACAAGTGGAGCTATATCTTAAGGGGCTAAGGTATTTGTTCTCTTCCCTACATTTTTGATTAGTTTTTAAAATCTCTATACAAATATATTAATAATAGCTAAATATTTTTTTTTTTTTATAAAAACACTCACACTTTTTTCCCATTCACACTCACACTCACACACACACAGTCTCTGCAGCAATTTAGGTCATATAAGACTTTCACAATAACCGATATTAATGCATATACCAGACATTCTTAATTAAGCCATTTGTTATCCACGACCCTTGGTATAGAAGGCCAGCACGCTAGCCACTACACCAAGCCCGAGGGCCTAGTATTCTATTTTAATCAAAAAATATGTGTTGATCATTTGGGTTATTTAGCTTTTAATAATTAATTTTCACACCTATTGTTTAAAAATAAAATATTCACACTTAATTATATGTCTCATAAAACTGCAAATCCTTTAAAGATTATAGGAATTTTTACTTTATTTTTTTCTCTTACTTATATATGAAATATAGTAACAATGGTAGCAAATTTGCAAGATGTGTTTATGCTTATGATTGGGAAAATTTCGCCCCCTGGAGTCGAACCAGGACCTCCACACTTTCTCGGCGGGCTGACTACCTTTAAACTAGGTCGCCAGCCCAATTTGATTGAAAAAAACTCCAACTATTTCAAACAAAGCTCTACCAAGTTAATATAGTAACAATGTTTGTTATATATTTTTTAAGGATTTTTCATCATATAATACTGGTCATTTGTATAGAAACTCTATTATGTTTTGCATTGTTAGGTAAATACACCGACCGATTAATTATTTCCTACTTATTTTAAACGGTTTCTAGTAGCGAGTGTTTCTTTAATAGATTAAGACACAAAAATGGTTTCGTTGTTTTTGTATGCTGCCCTTGTTGTTGTTGTTGGTGTAATAAGAGCCGAGTTATGGTCTCCGGTCCTTAAGGCCTTATCCCAAATCCCGCCAAAAGGCACGAACTGTGTCTGTGTCGCCGGGAATTTGTTTGCTATAAGTTTATAGGCTATAATTTAACCCTACAAGTGCCAGCCAAGCTTAATGGCGACGGAAATCCACATAAACGCAGATAAATTTAATGTGCCTGGATTAAAATCTCGAATGTAATTATTATACAACACATCTGAATGTTTGCCTATATACTAGTATATATCTATATTTACTTCAATAAAATATAAGATTTCTAAAATAAATGTATGTCCATTTAATTTGCTTCAATATATAAGATTTTAATTAAATGTCATCAAAAAATAATTATCTTTGCAAATATTTGGAGAATCCATTTTAATATTTCATAATAATTTCAGCAAAAGAAACACTTTGCAATAGAACGGAAATAAACTTGTAGTCCTGAGGGTCTAAATCGGTCCAACCTCTGCAATTAAATAATAAACTCTATTTCAATATATCTCTGAATATTTTGGTCATTATTTTTTTTTAATTAAATAATTTTCGAATTTTGAAAAAGTTATTAATATTCAATGGAATTTGGAAATCCATAGATATATTTAACAAATTTGTGCGTATGTTTATTTGTTGATGGGCTAAACTTTCCATGGCCCCTGGAAATTGAACCCAGGATTTCCAGCCTTTCGGGGGCTTCGATATGCACCAGGCCACCGGACCCTCGACCAACATCTTTTAAAGACATAGACCTATGAGGCGAATTTTATGGGAGAGATACTGATTAGGGATAAAATCTTCTTATGCAAATGAAATTTACTGTTTTTGGATTAAACCTCCCCTCTACTTTTTTAAAATAATTAAAACTACCTTGCTCAAAATTTTAATTATTAGTAAATTAAATTCAACAAAAGAAGGAAGACCAACTAAAAAATAGCAATGGACACAGATTTTTGACAAAAGCTTAAAGAAAAAACAAAATATTTAATTTCCTAATAAGTTTTTTTATTACCTATTAATATTCTGAAGTCATCAATCTGAAGTCGCCAATCACTGACAAGATGCGCGAATGGCATCTCCGCTGGTTTGGACATGTCGTACGCCAAGAGAGTAGTGGGGTGGCGAGGACGGCGTACGATATGGGGCTCCTCGGACGACAAGCACCTAGGATGACTTGGCTTCACCGGGTCAGAGGAGATATGATCGACCCTGACAGGGAGACAACAGCATTGGGTAGGGGGAGGGGAGAGAATAAGGGCCGCCGACCCCTCACCGCGGGAATAATCAGGCGAGGAAAGAAGAAGAAGAAGAATAATAATCTGAAGTCATTGGAGGCCCTTCTTCACAGCTTTTACTACAAAAACAATAAGATATAACTTTTACATCTTGAATTATAATTTACTGTCCGAAACTAAATATATGTCGACATAAAAAATCTGGTGAGACCAGAGCAGAAAATAACTTACAATTATTAAATGTAAGAGAAAGTTGTGTGATGTCTGATCAGACATACCAGATTTTTTAATAAACTTTAAGCATTTATATTTTTTTTCACAATTAATAATGATAATAATTCTGTATATGATAACATATTGTTCTTTAATAAAAATTTTTTTACCATACCTGGTATATATTAGCTAGGCCTATAACATTTTTTATACACCGAACATAATAATAATAAATTATATACATTTAAACATCTCTTATTTTTTCATTTGTTTAATCATTTATTTTAATATACGAATGATAAATAAAAAAAAAAAAAATATTAATAATAAAAATCAAAAAATCTAAAAGGATAAAAAAAAAAAAAATGAAATATGAGTGACAAGTGACAAGCGCTCACACATTTTCGGACGAATATGTTTTATGTGTTTGAAAAGGAATGAAATATGTTTCATGTTTTGTCAATATTAACTTCGACAGTTTCGTTTTAGCAATTAAAATATATTTATTTTATTAAATTTGTTTAATAGAACTAAGATTGATAATTAAGTAATATCAAGCAATGCAAAACCTCGGGTAGGTGGCTTTGCGGAACGAGTGGAACGTCTACCGATTGCCATTGGTATAATAAAAATTAAATATCTCTATATAATCATACTTAAAGAAACCCTAAATGAGCTCAATAGCCGAGGGGTAATTAAAAAAAAAGTTTTTCTTAAAATTGTCTATTTCTACTTCAATTTTCCAAAAGCTGATTATACACTTTATGTGAATTAAAAAAAAAAATTCTAATACATTACAAAACACGCTTTTATCAGCTAGGGAATAAACTAATCAAAATGAGATTTGAGTATGATCCCTTTTTATTTTTTTTTTATCCGTTATCCTTTTTCTATTCAAAAAGTTTTTGATATTTTAATCAAATTGACAAATCCATTTGTTGTTTCCCGAACCGGAATCGAAAGTCAAAATGCTACTCAAACAATTTCCCTGGTTGGCAACAATGTATTCCTGGATACTGTGAAGCAGGAAATCTATTTATAAACTCATAAATTTATCCCTTTATTCAGAGTTAGTTGAGGTGAGAAAATTTAGAATTCTTCACGTTATATCATTAGTTCCCGGCATAGGCGCCGGAACTGGGGGGGGGCAGAGGGGGGCAATATGTCCTCTTTTATTTCATTTATTTTTCAAAATGATACATTTTTACTTTTGAAAAATAAAATCTTTTAAATTAAAAAAAATTAAAAGAGTAAGAAAAGAAATTCATTTTTTTCCAAAATATTTTATATAGACCCTATTGTATTTCTAATTTCTAAAAATATTTTATATTGAATTAAAAGAAGAAAATTAAAAATATTTATTTCCTTCAAATAGTATAGGGATCGTGGTGACCTATAGAGGCAGCACTTGCGAAAGTAGAGCCCCTGGTGTCAAAAAAAAGAATAGTGATGCACAGTCTAGGAATTTAAAAAACAAAATGCAAAAAATAATAAAATATGATGGTCTTCTGCCAATAATAAATGACAAAATTTACTTTTGTTTAAACAATTTTATATTTATATTTAAACAATGTTATATTTACTAAAATTGGACTGTCAATTATAGCTAACAAAAATGTAAAAAAAAAAATTTCTGAAATGTTAAAAAATTTTAATATGAATATAAGTGTGAGGAAGTGGTATATGGGAGCAAGGCGAAATATAAAATAAGAAGCATATTCTGTCGAGGTCGATCGCACTCTTCATCAGGACAAAATTAATGTCAAATTCGCTGATTGCAGGCCGAATAAGAGTAAAGAGAATTTTTCAAGACAATATAAATTGGTAAAAACGTTGCTCCATTGCCATGTCATCTAACCTGACAATTTGACATGAATTTTGTCCTGATGAAGAGTGCGATCGACACTCGAATAGTCGACAGAACATAGACTTCTTATTTTATTTTTCGCTTTGGCGCCAATACTCATATTACAGTATCCAACAATTTAAAAAACTAGTGGGAATAAGTGTCTTTGATACATTGCGAATTGACATAAAATAGCCATATAATGCTAAAAAATTACAAAAAAAATGTATAAAAAAAGTATTATTGATCATGTACAAAAAAAAGTATTATTGATCATGTACAATTAAAATTATTTTTCTTTGATGAAATTATCAGACATTTGACAATTGGTTGGTTAAATTTGGAAAATAAATTATTACTTAAAAAACATTATTGTTTTAAAACAGAAAACTAGAAATGAGGATTAATTAACTAAGAGTTTTTGATGCTTTATCCATTTTTGACGTTTACGGGTTATCCTCTGTTCAATGAACTTTCGGGAAAACATAAAATTCACTCCGTATGATTTTTACACGGCATATTTGAACAACAATGCAACAAGATGTTCATGAAATGACATCATGATAATTTATTTTAATTACAAAAATAATAATTGTTAAAAACATTTCAATGCAAGTCCAATGAATTTATATCAATTGACATTACATTATCGCCGATTCTCACCAGATGCATAGTATCTTTCATCCCTATAAATATAGCCTAAAAAATTTTTTGATGAAATCACTAGCAAATTTTTTAAAATTTTAATTTTATTAAAATTGTGATTTTATTTAAAATTTTTAAAGCTTTATAGTAGATTTATTTTTGTTTTATACTATTTGAACATATTAAATTTTCTAAAAAAAATTTTTTTTGCCCCCCTCCCCCCTGATTCAAATTCGTTCCGGCGCCCCTGGTTCCCGGCTCTCTTAATATCAAGATATATCAGAATTTTCCTCGGTTGATTTAATCAGTCTAATATTAGAATATTTTTCAGACGTGCTGCGACACCCCTGGAGTAGAGCCGCGGCTCCCCAGTGAGTTTGAGAACCACTCGGTTATATGATAAAATTTCGAAATTTTATTAATAACTAATTATGAGAATTTTTTGACATTTGAAGTAATTTTTTCTGGGTTCTAAATTTTTTCTTCCATCATTGTTTTCAGCATGCAGGCAGACCTGAATAAAGAGAAATAAATAGCCACCAAGTTTTAATTAAACTTATCAAGATGAATAAAAAAATTATTTTCTTTTCATAATCGCATCTTTCATTAAAAGTAAAAAAAATATAATGTCTTTATGTTATTCCTTTAAAAAATATTCGACTAAGCCGATTTCGGGCTCTTTGTGTTAATATTAAATAATTAAACAGATAATTCCTTCCTATTATTGTGTCGTTATTAAATTTTATTATACCCTTTGTGCATATCTTCAAAGCGGTTTGTAATTTTACCGCAGATACCGTGAAAAGTAAATCGCGAAAGGGCGTTTGATACCAAAGAGTTAAGAGGCCTATAAACCAAGCAACCGAGCCATTGGCATAAAACACACGAGTTTGTTCGATTTCGAGATATGCACCGGCGGGGGCGGAGGTTGTTGTTGTTGTTGTACAAATAAATGGAGATTTAGCTAATTGAGGGAGAAAACAAGATGTTCCTAAAAGGGATGGGTAACTAGAATGAATTTAATCGTGAAAAACCACATAACCATTATTTAAATGAAAGAAAAACGGAGAAGCAAAAAAAAATTTCTCAAATAATCAAATTTATTATACGGAATGTCTTCATAAATAGTTTGATAGAATTTCAATAAAATAAAAAGTTAATAGACTACGTCTATCAACTACGTTTATGTACCTGGTCGTCTCACACTGTGTATATATTTATTATATAAGAATTTTTCAACAATGTATAAAATCCACAATGACACTTTCATAATAACTTTTCGCCAGCTCTGAAGATGGTTCAAACACGCAACCGAAACGTCAGCTGTGTGAATTAACCAAATAAAGAAATAACCTTAGCTGCATTTACCCTCTTATTAAGACTACTATAAACAAGGCAAGGGCGTACCCAGGATCAAATTTAGGGGGGGGGGCAAGTCATGGTCGTCCAGGCTGTGACAGAGCTTTTTTTTTATATAGAGGGGAGAAGCCTTCTAATTAAAGGCATACAAACCCTCGAGTCCTAACAAAAAAAATCATTCCCCGTTTGGTTACCCCTGGTGCAAAACTGTTCATATCCAATAAGATTTTATTAAAAATTGACTTTGAAATTCGGTTCGAAGTTTAAAATCTGATAATATTTTTCAATTAAGAAGGATTAAATGTAAAATAAATCTAAAACTATTAATTCTTTATAAAAAAAATTATACATTTTTTTTTTTAACACACACACTTTTTTCTCATTCACACTCACAATCACACACATATTCACACAGTCTTTTCGGCAACTCAGGCAGGCCATATAAGACTTTGACGATATCCGTTATTGATTAATATACATATTTGGGGTCCAGGCATTTGGTACCAAATGACTTAAATAAAATCATCTGACTACCTGGGGTCCGAACCCGCGACTTTTTGACGCTAACCACATTTCACACAACTTCGAAATTGTAAATTTATAAATTAATTTTCTGAGAAGTTGCTTGAGAATTACTTTTACATTATTATTTACAATTAAGTAATTCTTGAGGGCAGTAAAAATTTTGCCTCCACTGGGTTGAATTTTATTTTGTAAGGTAAAGAAAGGGATCCGTTGATTTCTACCTTTTTGAGTAATTAATGTAAATGTCTGTTATTATTTTTTCTATTTACGTATTTAACAGATGATTTTTTTTGTCGATAAGTATTTATTCGATGTATAAGTATTTAGCACTTTTGCCTTGCAGCACCCAATAGTCATTTATAAAAGATGAATTGTAAATTTATTTGGAAATCGAGATAGATCTAATCGGAATTCGATCCCAAAACCATTCACCAATCAGTCATTTTGACACCATCAAAAGATGTAGGCGGAAAAAATTCATGAAATTCAAATATTGGAAAAATACAGAAAAAAAAACAGACTTCTAATTGGTGGAAAAATCTAAAATTTATATTTAAAAACATTAATCATATATATATATATATATATATCGATTATATGATTTATTAAATTACATTTAGGACATAAATAATAAATGAATTAATCCTTGTTGATGTATTTTACTGAAGAATTATATTACTAACCGGATTTAGTGTGATAAATCCATCCATATTTAAATTTATATTTTAATACTTTTTGTTAAAATTCATTATGTAAAATTTATTAACTGAAAATTTTCTTTTTCTTTTTAATTATCAGGTGTTTTAATAATTCCAATATAAAGATTTTTCAAAAAATTTAAAGGACTTCTTGAAGGCAGTGACTTTGTTTAACAACAAAAATTTTTCACTATTCTGAAATATTAAGTTTTTCATTTAAATTGAAGTGTTATTCCAGTTTGTTTTTTTAAAAAGACTTTTAATTTTATTCATTAACTGGACATACATTAAATTTTTTAAAAAAGTGCGAGTTTTGTAAAAAGTGAAACCTTTCTTCCCCTAACCTCTTTTGTGCAAAGGAGAGGTAGGATGGGAGAGAGTTCGAACTCAGTGGCCTTTGGGCCACAAGAGACTGCGTTAATAGTGAATTCCTTTAATATTTTGAATGACAACGATGAAAATTGCGTAGATATGGAATATCTGCAGAACAAGAGAAAAAATGAATATGAAGTATTGGATCTTAAAATGAAAAAACCATCACCCCTTAATGCTCAAATCACTAAGCCACCGGTAGCTAAGTCTATAGATACACCTCGCTCGTCCTTGGAAGGTACGACTAACACTATTTTCCATACGAACACCCCCGATAGTTTGGGCACATCTTTGCCTCTTTCTTCTTCTTCTATGGGCTCCAATCGTCAGGAGCCGCAAAAATCATTTTTCGAGGTATGTAGAGATAATGTGTTTAACGAAAATGATACTGGCCCATTTAATCTCTTTATAGACCCTTTAGATATTTCTAAGAGTATAATTCTTCACCCAATGTCATTAGGAAAATTAATACGAGATAATGCATATGAATTATACAAAAAAATTACTGGGATTAAGAAAATTGGCCGTAATCGCTTCAAAATTGAAATGACAGATTATAATAATGCAAATCAGTTAATTTCACAAAAATTCTGGTCAAATAATAATCTTGTTTGTTATATTCCCAACTTTTGTCTTTTTAGGCAAGGAATCGTAAGGAATGTAGACTGTTCACTGTCGGAAAAAGATATTTTAGAGAATATTATTTCAGCCCAAAAAGTCACTAGTATCAAAAGAATAGCTAGTAAAAGAAGTGGTCAAATAAAACCAATGCCTTTAGTAATTATTACCTTCAGAGGGCAAACTCTCCCAAACGATATTTACCTGTTAGGTGTTCACTGCTACATAGAACCCTACATACAGAGGATTATTCAGTGTTTCCGCTGTTTTAAATTTGGTCACACCAGTTTTAAATGTAGTCAGAATCAGGTTTGTGAAAATTGTAGCTCAGAGGGACATTCGTTGAATGAGTGCCAATCTGAGCCTTTTTGCTTGCACTGTAAAAATAAGCATAGAGCAACATGTCTGGATTGCCCAGAGTTAGTTAGGCAAAAAACTCTAAAGAAGTTTATGGCAGTGAACAATGTTTCATTCAAAGAAGCTACGTTAGCGCTAAGCGAGGAAACAGGAAAGGAACAAAACTCTTTCGCTGAGATTGCCAAGTCTCCTCCTCCACCCACCTCAGATGTAAATTTCCCTACCATTATGGAGTCTCTTAGGAGGAGACCAACTAGAAGTATGAAAAACAAAACCCCCCAAGTAAAAAGCTGCAGTAGCTTTCAGAAACCGACAAACATATCCAATTCAGTTAATATTCCTCAAATGCCAATAATAAATAGCCCTATTTATAACAATAACCTACAAGATAATACAGTTCTTAAACAAATTGTTATAGACTGTATTAAAAAAATCTTTACTTGCATGTTTCCGGAAGCAAATCTCAACGAGTTATCGTCCGATTTTATAAAAATAATAAATGAAACATTAGATGATCCTCCTCTAGAAGGAATGGACGTCTAATACTTTAGGATAGGTTAGTAGTAACTAACGATATGATCTCTCTCCTAGTCAAAATTAAATCAAATTGTATAGGTGATGGCTTAATAAGAATTCATTAAGCTTTTTCTTGCGTTCTAATAACTAGGCTCTAGGTAGGGGAAAATAAGGGAATAAAATAAAATACAAAGATCAACAATGGATTGCAATAAGTTATCCATACTACAATGGAATGCCCGATCCATTGTGGCAAATAAAGGTAGTCTAGAGCAGTATCTATCAAACTCAAATATACAAATTTTAGCAATCTCAGAAACCTGGTTAAAACCAGAACGAGATTTTAAAATTTATAATTATAACATAATTCGTGATGATAGAAAGGACGGCAAAGGAGGCGCGCTCTTAGGCTTTAGAAAAGATATAAAGTTCAATAGATTTGTATTGGGGAAAGTAGCAAAAGATGTTCAAATATGCGCAGCTAGAGTTTTTTTAAGTAACAATTATGAAATTTCGATAGTGTCGGGATATAATAAACCAAATAATTTCATCACATACGAGGAATGGTTAAAAATTTTAGAACCAATCTCACCTCCAATTTTGTTCCTTGGAGATTATAACAGCCATTCACAAGAATGGGGCTGCGTATTCCAGGATAAGCAGGGCGAAGCAATTGTGGCTCTTTGTGACGAATTAGACTTAGTCCCTCTTAATGATGGATCTAACACAAGACTAACCTTCGGTGGAAACCCATCGGTAGTCGACATTTCTTTCATTTCAGCTAATAACTTTTTAAATTTTCAATGGAAAGTGGAGGCTGACACCTTAGGCTCCGATCATTTTCCAGTGATCATAACTAAATACCACTCAATGCCCGCCAGTAGCAATCTAAATTTTTTTCCTCGTTTTAAAACTAAAGAAGCTAATTGGAAGGTATACCGAGAGTTAATAAAAGGTAAGATGAGCGATGCTCCTTGGCGTGAATCTATTGACGTTAAGTATGAATTCTTAGTCGAAGTAATCACCCAAGCTGCTTTGATCGCTATCCCCCAAACCAAACCTTATAAGGGCACGCGGACTCCTAAATGCTGGTGGAATGAGGCTTGTAAAGAGGTAGTAGATGATCGCAAACAGGCTCACGAAATATATAAAAACAATCCAACCCTTGATAACTTTCTAAATTTAAAAAAAGCTATTGCACTGTCCAAAAAAAGTAATAAAAGAGGCTAAACGGCAATCTTGGCGGGAATTTTGTGACTCAATTAATCCGAAAACCAATGCAAAGGTAATATGGGACAAGATGCGAGTACTCTCTGGGACAAAAAAATCTTCGTCTTATATCCCCTCCGCTAAGGTAGTGGAAGAATTTATAAATAAATTAGCTCCCCCATATGTACCAAAAAACCCGCATCCGCATCCTTTAGTTGTAGATAATCAAGATATATTAGGGACTCCTTTCTCGCTTTTCGAAATGGAAAGAGCACTTAGTTATATAAGAGACTCAGCCCCCGGATTGGACCAAATAAATTACTCTATGATTAGGAATTTGCCCATTGAAGCCTTAGACTTTATGTTAAGCATTTTTAATGAAATTAGATATCTCCATTTTATTCCTTCTGGATGGAAAAATCAGTTGATTATTCCTATTTTAAAACCTAGCAAAAATCAGCACGAAGGATCGTCTTATAGACCCATAGCGCTCTCATCATGCATTTTGAAATCGTTTGAAAAATTAATTAAATTTCGGCTTGACCACTTCTTAGAATATAATTACAAATTGCCTCAATTTTCATTTGGCTTTAGAGCACATTATGGTACGATGGATAATTTATCAGTCCTCGTTTGTGATATACAAAACTCTTTTGCAGATAGAGAGTGTCTTCTGGCCGCCTTTCTTGATATAGAAAGTGCGTACGATAACGTTGATTTACAAATCCTTTACGATAAGTTAATTCAGCTAGGTATCGGCTATAATTCGGCTAAGTTAATCTATCAATTATTTTGGGAAAAAAACATATTTGTCAAGAGTGAACAAGGCTACATATCCAGGACAGTGTCCAAAGGTTTGGCTCAAGGGTCTATCTTGAGCCCGTTATTGTTTAATTGCTATACTTGTGATATTGGCTCTTGTATCAATTCGGAGTGTAAAATTCTTCAATACGCAGACGATCTCACGATATATTCTGCTCACAAGAATTTCGAGCACTGCGCTGAAAGTCTGCGAATGTCTTTAGTAAGTCTAAGTAGACATCTTGAAGGGATAAATCTATCGATCTCTAGCACTAAATCAACTGTTTGTAATTTTACTCGGAAAAGAGCAATACTCCCGAATAATTTCAATATTGATAGGAATATGTGTTTCCCAATACTAGCCAAGGTGAAATACTTAGGAATAATCATGGACTCTAAACTGCTATGGAAAGCCCATATCTGGTCACTAAGGGAGAAATTGCTTAAAAGTCTTTCTATTCTGAGAGTTGTCGCTAGTCGATCTTGGGGAGCCCACCCCCGATCTCTCTTACAAATCTATCAAGCATTAATTAGGTCGAGGTTAGATTATGGAAATTTTCTTTTTGGCTCTGCCTCCAACACGACCCTCCAAATTTTAGACAGGATCCAATATCAAGCCATTAGGATATGTATGGGCTACTTAAAGTCTTCACCTACTAACGCCATTTTGGTAGAGGCTAATGAACTCCCCCTTGATCTCAGAACTGAACTGATGGCTCAAAAATTTCTGTTGAAAAGAAAATATAGATTCTACCATCCAACTATAGAAGTAATAAGCGGCTTAGAAAATAAATTTTATAATTCTTCGTTCTGGACGAAAGCGAAAATCCCGCCCCTTATCTTGGCATCTATAAATAATCGGAAGCTAAACATAGAACCTAAAAAATCTTCATTAGCCCCTATATATACTGTCCCACTATCGACCTTGAATTCAAGACTAAACATTCAACTAGAAGCAAAATCGCAGACAGAGCTTAAATACGACCTAACTCTCTTCACCGATGGTTCAAAATTTCCAAATAGCACAGGATGCGCTGCATATGACCCACAGTCAACAAACTTTATACTGTTTAAATTGAAAAAAGAATTTTCAGTATTTTCAGCAGAGCTAATAGCAATAAGGGAAGCAATCAGATATGCTATAAATACCCCATATAAAACAATAGTTATATTTTCGGATTCTAAATCGGCTCTTCTTTCAATTCAATCCTTCCATAGTAAAAATACAGTAGGTCAAATCGAAGCTGAAATTGTCATCCTGATAGAAAAAGCCACAATAAAGGGACAAAGGATATCACTTGCGTGGATAAAGGGCCATAGCAATATAAGCGGAAATGAAATGGCAGACTATTTGGCAAAAAGGGCAGCTAACTTCGGATCCCCTCTCTCAGAATGTCCACCTTGGAGAGATATAGTAACATTGGTGAAGGAAAACATCCGGAAAAGGTGGGCGCTCAACTGGTCATACACATCCCTCACAAGAGGCTCATTCCTATTCAAAAATAAGCCGTTCCCATCAGAACCCTGGTTTAATAGACATCGCAATTTAAATAGACAAGAAATAGTCACGTTCAACAGACTCCGAATTGGCCATACTCTTTGCAACGCACATCTCAACCGATTCGCAATAGTTCCGTCTGCCCAATGCTCCTGCTCTCTGTCCCTAGCAACTCCAGAACATCTTATATTCAGCTGTCCTCTACTTAAAACACACAGAAGTCCTTTCATAGCAGCAGTACGACCTAACTTCAGAGACCCACCTTCATACAACCAATTCCTGAAACACGCCAACGAAACAACAATTCAAGCTGTCCACAAATTTTCCATAGCATCAAAGCTCAAAATTTAAGCCTTTGGACAATAGCCATTAGTGACAGTTTTTTACTAATATTATTGTAAAATGTTTTTAATATCCATGTTTTTCTATTGTGTAATTTTATAGTCTAGTTTTTTTTCTATTTTATAGTTTTGGATATTCTTTTTTCTTTTTATGCAATGTGTTAATTTGGTTGTATATTATTTTATTGGTGTTATTGGTACCCTGTTTTTGTATTGTTTATTTTCTATGATGTTTTGTATTAATGTATCTTGTATATGATATATATATATATATGTATTTGGGTTAAACCCTATGGCCTCTGGCTAAGG